>JAKXYG010000447.1:0-105000 GCA_025895645.1 Cardicola forsteri | reverse complement strand
TTAACACTCTAATAAAGAATTTCAAAAAACCAATGTTATAAGAAACAAGGCAGTCTTGTTAGACTAACATTGATCACAGCCAAACTAAAATGTTTACTTAATATTTTTTGGCTATATTTTATTTTGGAAAACGTTTTCCAATAGATTAAGAACTAGCTGGAGTCCTAGCGAAGTGTCTGCTATTTAGTGGCAGCGGTCTATCTTGAATCAATGCTCAGTTATGTACTAGATCAGAATCCTAGACGGGGTTACCACTGCAGCATCGGATGAATCAATCAGAATTACGTTCTCTGGGAGTAAAAGTGTAAACATTTAGCCATTGTGTCATTTTGGTATATTTTTAATTATTGTGTATTAGTTGCTTATTTTATTAAAATTAACCCTATGTAGACTTTGCCAGAAGATTATTAAGTTTTATTAGTTAAAATATGTTAGACCCATTTTTTCTAAACAAATCGTCAAAATAAAGTTCTAATTATTGAAATAACAATACAACTGTTTAGCATTTTTAATAAATTATTTGAACCAGAACCGAACCACGATTATTTAGATCATTTGATGGTTAAATAAACAATTGTTTATTTCGTATTTTTATTATAATTTTAATTGTTGACTAGCCAATTGTCTTTACACAACACAAATATTAATACAATTGTAACTTTAAAACAATTATTTTAAATAATCAAAAGTAAATAACTTTTTAATGCAATTAATAAAATTAGAGGTTGATAAATCAAGGGTGATTTAGCGCTACAACGCCCGACTCATACCTGGGTAAGCACTAGTTTGATTCCCACTACCGGCACAAATGATAGAGTTACACAGATGGTAGGGTTGAGTGAAAGACGAAAGGAAACTCAATCTTCGATTTACAGAATTTTCAAATGATGAGATTACAAATAGAACCTACACTCGTTCACTACATGCCATTTTTACAATTAGATGAAGAAAATTACTTAGTCAAATTGTACGTTTACCGCCCGAAAGACCAGCAAGAACGGTTTTGTAAAGAAATGTTGGCAAACTACAGAAAACTTGGCTAAAAACTGTTTGGAAAGATCTAATTAAAATAAATGTTTGATGGGATCAAGCAAAACGTTTGACAAAATGTTCAAATATATGGAAACATTTTGTTGTTTCATGTTCTTTTTGAATTACGAGACTTTGTTCTTGTTGTTTTTTGCTGTAATTGTTATCTTATTGCCCCATACTTATTTTTAAAGCAAAAGGGTTTTGTATAATATAATATAATATAATATAATATAATATATAAATAGCTTTTTTTCATATATATATATATTTAGGTTATAGTTTTTGTCCAATTTGGTGCTTTTATATCATTTTTATCACTTGTGCGCATTAACGATTATAGAACAATAAAGTACAATGTAGATGAATTTAATGTAATTAAGTAATAATATGAAAACGCCGGTAGCTGCAGACAATTCATAATTTATTGTATCTTTTCCATCATTAGTTTAAACAAGAAATGTAAAAAAGACATTTTGATTCTAAATTTTATGGTTTGTGAATTAAGGTTTGAAGTGCAGACCTAAATCCGTCGTTATGCATTTTTGTTTGTACAAATTTACTGTATGTTATGTTTTTTTTCATAACAATCAATAGTAGAGTTTTCGACTGATGATAATAACGAAGTAAATATTCTGCTTAGACTAATCATAATCAATTAGTTAGTTGAATAAAACGTCTGAACATATATAGTAATTTTTTAAAATATAAAATAAAAATGTAATTGTTTTTATTTAATTATTTCTACTAAAAATAAACACTTAAACTGATCATGTATTTCCAAAGGATTATACAAGTTATAAAACAATCGAAATTATGTCTAGCGGTACAGCGCTCGAATTCGGACCTCGGTGGGCATCGGGGTTCGAATCCCATCACCGGTACTAAAATGCGGGCCCACGTTCGGCTTCGCTAAAATGTCCATTGCTAAAAGATGTTTCTTGTAAAACATTTGAAGTAGCAAACATAAAATTTAAAAAAAATTAAAAAAATTATATACTATATACACTATTATCATTATTGCTTTAAAAATAAACATGGGGCAACAAGATAACAATTACAGCAAAAACCGACAGCAAAGTCCTATAATTAAAAAAAAACATGAAACAACAAATTTTTTTCATATATTTGAACATTTTGTCAAACGTTTTGCTTGATCCCATCAAACATTTATTTTAATTAAATATTTCCGAATTGTTCTTAGTCAAGTTTTCTCTGGTCTAACCCAACCTTTCTTTTGTCATTTTTAATTGTCTATTCCAAAACCGTTCTTGTTGGTCTTTCGGACGGTAAACTTACAATTTGACCAATTAATTTTCTTCATCTACTTGTAATGATGTCATGTAGTAAACAAGTGTAGGTTTTTTTCATGATCTCATTATTTTTGATGTGATCATGCAGTTAACCTTTAAAATACTTCTAAGACACTGGCGATATAGAACATCCACCATTTCTATCAATCTTGTCTGTTTGCTTCCACGTTTCACTACCATATATTGCCGTTGGAATAATAATAATTAGTAGTATTATTATTTTAACTAGCAAAAGTTTAAGTTTAAGCATCGCATTACCAGCGTATGTATCAAGGCTACATATTTATTGAAAAATGTAGCTCATCAATCAAATCTTTATAATGTGTAAAAAATTTGTTATTTTAAAAATATTCATTAATTTATTTTACAAACAAAAATATTTAAAAAAATGAATTGGAATGACATACGTTGCCTACTGTAATGATTATTGATGCGTACAAGGTTTTCTCTTCAGACGGATAGAAGAGGATGACCGTATGAATTTGAGTTTATAAAAGACTGACATTATTATAGTAAACATAAAATTTTATTGAATATTTACTATGTATAGAGTGTTTAAAATATAAGGAAGTTAATTTATTATTTGACTACTATTTATTCGATAAATCTAAAAACATAAATATTTTCGTTTTGTAAAAAATTAACAAATTAATTATTTATAATTAATTAAGGTGTGAGCTATTTCAAAATGATCTCTTTGCTTAAAAAAAGCTAAAGAAATTGTAGTCTATTAACAGTTTTTTGTCCAAACTCCGTATATAAACCAAAAATGTTTACAGTTTGAAATATAAGTTAATATAAAGAAAAACACAAACTAACCAAATTTGATAATGCTATTTGTAAAAAGGAAATATTTTTTAGTGTTTTGAATATTGGTATTGCTAATGTGCTGTTTAATGCTTATTTTAGTGCAATGTCGATTTGCCTAATATGCTTAAGTGATGTAAGGAAAGTCAATCAATTTTAATGTGTTAATTTTGACAGGTCCCATTTTAGCCCCTGTAACTTTAATGTACTTACAACCGGTTTTTGTGCATACCAACCGCTTTCCAATGTGCGAATATAAATAGATTCAAAGATTGGATATTTGAAGCTTAAATAGAAATCAATAATATAAAGTTAACTTGATTATTTGCTTGAAGTAGATGATGTTAACTCCCATTTAACTTTTCATTAATTCAATTGGGGATGTACCTTTTTCTCTCTCTCACCCTATATATATATAAATAAATAAATGTTTACAATTTGAAATATAAGTTATATCTATATATATAACCATAATTTAATCTTATAATGACCTAAAAAGATATTTGATAACATCCAGCACTTGTTACTTATCTTTTTGTATATCTAACATCTGTTAACAAATACCTAAATAACACTTTACCAATATACATATATTATTCATAAAAACGTACTGCAATTATAATATACAACAATATTCGTTCTAACAACCTAAAAACAAACACATGTAATTTGCTGAAAAAAAATTTTATTGACTAAAATACATTAATATATAAAGAAAAAGTTACAACCTATGTAATGTCAACAATTCAAGTAACATTCACTTCTATTTATAACTTCTGCCAGTCGTTTTAAATCTGAGACTATCAAGGTACCAATAAAATCTTCTGAAACTCGATTTTTTATAACATAAATGATATTAGAATTATTATATTAGAATTGTCAGATTCACTTGAATAATAAATCCACTTGGTTTTAAGTTAACCAGAAACACTGTACAGTTGTTTCATCCTTATTTGGAATAATCAGCAGATGTAAAAACCTAGTGGTTTATTATTCAAGTGAATCTGATAATTTTAATATAACAATTCTGAAACCAACAATCTCTTAAAACCCATTGATAAATGGTATTCTCTACAAGTAATACGTTCTTTTACAACTATTCTTTAAAAATCCCGAAACAAAACTAATAACGTTTGAGCATGGACTGTAGAAAATCAAATTACAAAGGTCGATTTCATGCTTAACAAGGATTTTACGGTTTAAACAAAGCAAACACAGTAAATGGTAAATTATACTAAAAACAAAATTACTAATTCTAAAGTGCATTTTTGAGCATGATGTTGACCATATTTTCACTGGTATAAAGCAGTTTGTTAAAACAATAACTAAAATAATTTCTTGGCTTTAGCAAAACCTACATCAATCCAAAATTTGTAAAATCAGCACACACATTTTTCGATTTATCTTCCTCCAAACTCATAAAAAATAACTTTCATACTTTTTACAAAACTCCACTTATCCAAATCTTTGTTCACAGCCTATTAGAACATGTATTATAAAAGATTTTTTAATTAAATTTAGCAAAATTATTAATTTTTTGAATATCAAATATCACAAATATCTACATTTTTTTCGTGCATTGACTAAAAATTATTTTTTTAAGTTTTGTGTAATTATGTATAAATAAAATAAACCTATTTTTTGCTTATAGATCTATGCAGATGATTTAACAATATTTAATCCACAAATATTTTCTACATACTAGGTACGTTTATTATATTATTGTATTTTATATTAAATTATTTTAAAAATAGAATAATTATTTATTATTTCAAAATATACTGTAAATCTGAATGTCCATATGTAAGGATTTGTTTTATTTTAAACAGTATTATTTTTATAAATAGTTTTTATAAATAAAATACATATTTCAATATTTGTAAAAATTTGACTAGATTTAATTAACGTTTAGGTTGAGTAAAAGCCGAAAAAAAGCTCAATTTTCGGTTCATAAAATTTTCAATCAGCCAAAGAAAATTACTTGATAACATTTTGCATTTACCAAAAGGCCAGCAACAACGAATAATGACAAGAAAGGTTGGCAGACCATAGAAAACTTGCCTAATAACTATTTGAGATTAAACAAAAGTTTTGGCAAAATATTCGAACACATGCAATTATTATTTTGCCCCATTATTTTTTTAAATTGTGGGACTTTGTTGTTATTTTTGTTGTTACTGTTATCTTGCTGCCCCATGCTTATTTCCCAGTAAAAGGGCTTTATAATATATAGAATGCACTATATGAAGCAGCAACAGTCAGGAATTTCACAATTATTAGAAATTATGATTTTACAAACATTACTTAAATCCCCAGGATCATTAGCATCACGAAGTTACAACACAATAATGTAAAATTACATTAATTTTAGATTATGATTCTGTTTTATTTATAAATTAAAAATAATTATTTATCAAATTGTCTGCATGATAATAACTAATATATTTATTAAATAAAAATTAATTAAATTAAGATATGCTCCGATAATTTAATTTCCTTTGCAAAATACATACTTTTTAAAAATTAAATTAATATTGTTAAACTTAAAATGCATTTGTAATCAGATTAGAAATTGTAGACACTATTAAACTTTTCACACATATAATCCCCAAATTTCGACATTGAATAAACAAAAACATTGGTGACATTTCAAAACAAAAACACTGGAGTGTTTTGCAATTTCTAAAATTTTACATTTGTATTTCAACCAATCACATTTTAGAAATGATTCAAACTTTAAGCCAATAAAAATTGGTTTTTGATTGAACCAATGAAATTGTTTGTTGACAAATAAATAAGTCTTTATGTTGATCCAATTTGTTCCAACTCGACAAAAGTTTCTGATTAATAATGATCTACATGTAAGTTCGAATTGTATTTGTTTTGTTTTATAATTTGAAATGTTTATAAATATTTATCAATCTGTTTACAACAATTGATTTGTGTGTAATTAATTTTCTAAATAGATATATTAATTAAACGTACTAGTGATCATTGTATCATTGCTTAAGTAACAAAGCAGTGGGTAGTCAAAAATCAATTATTTTTAACAATACATGTAATATAATAATAATAATAATAATAATAATAATAATTATTATTATTACTATTATTATTATTATTATTATTATATTATTATTAGTAGTACTAGTAGTAGTGTTATTATTATTATTATTATTATTACTATTACTATTATATTATTATTATTATTATTATTACTATTATATTACTATTAAATTATTATTACATTGTTATTATTATTATTATTATTATTATTAAATTATTATTACATTGTTATTATTATTATTATTATTATTATTGTTATTATTATTGCATAGATGCTTTACGGTAAACATCTAACAAAAAGTGAAAATTTTAGCAAAACCAAACAAGAACCTTAATTTAGTATCGGTAGTGGGGTATCAAACACATGCTCACCCAAGTTCGAATTAAGCCCGGTACCACAAAACCATCTTTATGCAATAAATAAATGTTTCTAATTCTAGTATCCTTTGGTGCTTACTATAGAGTGAGAACATTTCCAGAAATTCGTTTTTTAGTGTTTTATTCGCAGAGGCGCTTTTTATTAAAATTAAGGATGCTAGTCCAATGCTTTAATCCTTTTTTTTGAAACATAGATTTGGAAGAAACTAATATTTATTACAAAAACAGTCGTTCTGTAGACTTTGCAATAATAAGATTATTCCATATAATTACAGTGAGGACAGAGGCAACCGTGAATCAATTTTAAGCTCTTTATTTTTCTATTAATTGAGTGTAAGAAAGTTTTGTTTTAGCAAAGTAATTAATCTACAATAGTTTACGCTTTTATTAGTCACAATTAATTAGTAAATTAATGTTTCACAAAACAAAAATATTTACGTTTTTGAGGCTGTCGAACAGATGAATAATTTACGTTAATTATAATTGAAATTTATTTAAGAATTACATAAACTAAGAAAAATAATTATGCAACTGTAACCTTAAACAAAATAATTCTTTTTTTATTTAAATATGAGTATGTATATAAGTAAAGAAATATGTACCAAATAACATTTATTTATGAAAAAATAATTTATTTTAAAAACTTTATTATGTATAAAGTTTAAAATAATTTATTGTGTAAAACAATTAATTAAACATGAGCGGTTTGTACTTTAATATAATACCTTATTTTATTATTCTAATAAAATTTGTTATCTTAATGTTGAAAGCACATTTAAAATGTTATTTTGTGCGGTTATGCAGTTAATTTGTACAACCGCATTACTGTAATTCCAATTATTAGAAATGACAAAACAAATGAAAAATGTAATAAATCAAACTTAATTATTTTTCAGAATTGTTTGTAAAATAAACACTTAAAATAAGTATGCATTTTAAAGAGCAAAATAAGTTTGAAACAATTACGACTGAGTAGACTATTAACTAGTAAACAAAATAACAGTTTTTTTATTACAAAAATAAAAGTTGGATAATTGTTGAATATAATATTAACTAACAATATGTAAAATGTTTGTTATCTATAAATATTGTTTAATTCGTGCCGGGGTGGTCTAGCGGTATAGCGCTCAAATTTGGACCTTGGTAGGTATGTATTCAAATCTCACAACTGGCGCTGAAATGCGGGCCCACGTTTGGTTTTGCTAAATGCTTACTGCTGAAAGATGTTTCTTGTAAAACATTCAAAGTAGCGAACATTAAACATATATAAGGCCCATTTATAAAAATGTGTTGCATAGTGAATAAATATTGAACCGTGTATTTTGGGATTATTTCTAACTTAAATGTTATTAAGGTTAATGTTTTTTAGAAGAAATGTTTAAAATATATGATAAAAATAATTGTAAAAATTTATAAGAAATACAGTGTAATTTGTACAATCCCATTTTTGCAATTCCAGATATTTGTTTTAAATAAAAGTTTATTTCTGTTAAATTTTATTTTTATTGATTCTCTTTAATAAAAATGTAGAAATACAATTAATTTATAAAAAAAGAAAAATATTTAAATATTTAAAAAGTGTAACAACATTAATGATGATAAAGTACTTAATTCCGGTGTTATGGAAACGTAGCACACCTATTCGAGGGCCCGCCAATATAATATAAGATTAGCAGCTTTTCCTAAAAAATATATGTATTTGTTTTGTTTATACATTCTGTTTTCATTTTAATAAACAACTATATTTTTACACATTTTAACTATAATTATAAAATATTTAATAATGAAATAATATAATATTTAGCGGAATAATTATTTTTATGCAAATAATTAAGCACAAATGTTCAATAGATTAACAAAAAAATTTATTCTTTTTAATTTAAACATCTGGTACCAATTTTTTGATCATTTTTTAAATGCAAATCTTTAAAATCTTTAACAAATACAGTAATAATAATAATAAAAAATAATAATAAAGTTAGTTATAAGATTTATAATTTACAATAAAAACAACAAGAAATTAATCTTTTTCTATTTTAAATGTATAAACATTTAAAAAAATTGTAATTTTATTAAATTACAACCAGCAGTAGTTGTTATTATTATTAATATCATCGTGTGCCGGGATGGTTTATCAGTACCTGAATAGGCGTGGGTTCAATTCTCACTATCGGCACCAAATGGGGGCCTACGTTTAGCTTCTCTAAAATGTCCACTGTTGAAAGATTTTTTTTGTAAAACATTTAAAATAGTAAACACTTTAAAAATAATAATAATTTGTTATTAACTTTTTTTTATATAAAGAGGAAAAAACAGAATGTTTCCCTGTATGTGCTCCCTTGATATGTACGTGGCGTTTATTTTTATGGGATCCTTATTATTTTATAAACGAATATTTTTTTTAAATATTATTTATTTGTCAATTCTAAGTAAAAATGAATGTTAAATATTTTACAATGTTTTGGACAAAAGCGATGCTTTTTACATGTATAAAATGCCTAAACCGTCCTTGAGAGTACTATGACCTTGTCATAATTTTAAAATTTGTTTTTTATATTAATTCGATGAGTCATACTAAACAAAACATATTCTGTTCGTGAATTCATTCATGCCAAACTGTTTAATTGTTTCCCTTTTTAAATTTTGATAGTTTGAAGGTATCACAGGATTTTATGTCAGCATTTGTACGTTATCTAATACGATGTTTGACTGATGATAATAACGATTAAAACAGGTTTAAATATTTAAAAAATTAAATTTATAAAAATCTGTCTTATGAAAACAATACATAAAGAAATAAAACCTTTAAAAAATTATTGTGTTTTTTACATGAATTCACAGGTGTTTTAAAATAAGTAAATATAAAACAATTGCTTAGAACTTGTGTATATCTGCTATTATGTACCACACATTTTAAAATATGTAATTTCAAGACCTACAGCAAATTATTCATAATTACTTTATTTTGTTTACATTCTTTCCCACAAATTTTAACCTATCACATATTGTATTTCTTTTTTGACAGGTTATACTAAGCTTGTGTTGTATCTGTACATTAAATTGTAAAATCCAAATTGTATACTTGTTTCAAAAATTTAATCTTTTAAAAAAAGATATACATATATATTTTGGCTTAACATATGCCAGACTGTCGCTGTAATTAAATTGTTCAACTTGCATCTATATAGATAATGATTAGAATTCCGTCAAAAGCACTTTCCGTCAAGAACACTTTCATTTAATTGTAGAAACATCTTGTACCTAATGAAAGGTGGTAATAAAAATCTTTTATAATACGCATATATTATTGGTATTGTCAAGTTGAGTCAACGAATAAAAATATAAAAATTATTGATTACATAAAAAACGTTTTCTTATGTAAGACTAACCTTTTTAATTGTTAGAAATGTCTTTGTTTACTAAAACGTTTTAATTAATTTTTGTTGACTACAATTACCAATTACGGTCAGTAATTTTTAAAAACAGACATTTAGGCAAAATAGTTGCTTAAACATTATATTTAAAACAAATAGGAAATAATGTGAATTAAATTAGAAATATTTTTCAATCAATTATTAATTTCACATTGTACAACTTTCTATTTATTTTAAAGATTATCTTATTATTTTTTTAAATAAAAATATATTGTACAAATAATGGCCAAATGTTTTATCTAGATAATATTATTTTGTTTTTATTATTCCAATAAATGCAATTTTTAAAAAATCTTTACGGTTAAAAACAATGACATAGTTATCTAACTAATTATGGTATATATATATATATATATATATATATATATATATATATATATATATCCTCTCCTGCCTAATTTAAAAATCAATTAATTGGAACTTATCGTTTGAAGTATTTTTTTATTTTTTTTATTTTTGTTCATAAATCAATAACGTTTTACCTTTTATGTTTATTTGAAATAAAAAAAAATTGTTTTCTCTTTTTATTATTTTATTTGGTTGATTTATAATAGATATACTTTTAATCAAAGCACTGTTAATCAAAATGCATGAAGTTGTTTTCTTTATGTTTTTTTTGTTTTTTAAAAAAATAAAAATTAAAAATTAAATCCTTCATTTTTATTTCATAAAAAATGTAAATAAACTTTATTAATTATTGCTTATTATATTATTGTTATTATTATTATATTATTATTATTATTACTATTATTATTACTATCAGTATGTTATTAGTAGTAGCAGTATAATAATAATTATTATATTGTGATTATTATATTATTATTAATATTATATTATTATTATTGTTATTATTATTAATACTATTGTTATTAATACTATAACAATAATTGCAATAATAGTAACAATAATGATTATTATTAATTAGAGGATTATAGATAAATCCTCTGTAATTACTGCTTTCTGTCAAGGAGTAACAACAATATTATATCCTAATTCGTACAAAACTACAGCTTTTAAAAGAATTCATGTAGTTAACGTGGTTATCTAACGCAAAACATTCTAGTAGTAATAATTTAAAATAAGAAATTAGTTTTTTTATACAAGAAAAGTATATTTTTATCAACATTTCAATGTCAAATAGTTCATAATCACAAATTAAATAATTAAATAATATATAAAAATATAACTTTAAATGTCAAATAAAGTACAAAACATATGCAATTTTTTAAATTATAAAATGTTACGTAACAATAAGTGTAATTGTATTTCTAACTGCTTGCATTAAATGCATTAGTATGCGCCTGATTTAAGCAATATTATTTTTGACAAAATAGGAATTTAGACAAATAGTTCTTTAATTTTGATTTTTTTAATTAATTTTCTTTATCATTCTACTTGTTATAATAAAATAATGTTTAATGTTAACACTTATTTTGCTAAGTGATAACGTTTTGACAAATAACTATTTTTACATTAAACCGTTTTTTATTTAAATTTAAATTTAAAAATAAAATAAAAATAACCATTTTAAAAATATAGCATAAGACCTTGTCTTTTTTAAAAGGATTATGTTTTTTGCATACGTTTCATTCAATTCTTACATGATCTTAAAGATTTAAATAATGTTTATAAAGTTTTAATTTTTAATGATGGTGATAATCCTAACTGTTTATCCTCTACATGGTGCATCCTGGACTAGATACCTTTAGGCATCTAGACTAATAACAGCAAGGTCCGAGTGCACAGAGGTATAACTGGGCTTCCATTACGGCGGGTGGGTGCAAGCATAGACCTAGAATACTTAAAAAGTATCTTAAGGCATACGTATTCCATATGTAGCTGTTGGGCTAAGGGAGATAACGCTGACAAAATATCAGATGACCATGCCAATCTTTGAGAACAGTGGTGACGTCACAAGGATGCCGTCTACCAGCCAATAAACTTTGAATTTTTCTATGTTTGTTATGCTTATCAAGCCATCAAAGTCGATAGTTTTTTATTTCGTATAAATATAGAAAATAATATACAGGTAACCATATCACCACCCAAAATGAAAATGAATACTTTACAGCAAAACCAAAATACGACTCGTCAACTATAGACATTTTTCTAACCGCTCAAAGTAAAAAATCTTTAAAATTGACTTTACATAGTACCTATTTGTATTATCTTAATTGGTGTTCAATTTACTATAAAACAAGAAGTCACAAACCCGTTATTAACTTGACTTCATTTTTATGAAGTATAACGGTAGTAACGTTTTAGTGTAATTGTACAAAAACAACTTGACTTTATGTTATTGAAAACAAAACATTTTTTGTTCTGTTATTTACCAGCAATTAAATATTTTTTTATATATCACATTGGCAATTTAAATTTTTTAAGTTGTACAATAATTTTTTCAAAAACCTAGAAACACGTATTTAAATTTTTAACAAAAATCGCATGATTTTACTTTTTTCGCAACTCAAAAAAAATGCTTCCAATATTTTTTAAATATTGTGTTTTCAGTTTTTATTTTATTTATGAAAAAATATTATTTTTTTAAATATTTTAAGTTAAAAGGTTTTTATTTTTAGTAAACAAATAGCTTTTCTTAATTTTATTATTTTGCAAAGCAGTTGACGTCAGTAAATTATGCAATCGCGGTCGTAACTGCATCCTAAATTGACGTACTAATATATTTGATAATATTCAACATTTGTTACTCATCTTAGATAATACTTTACCTGTCAAAATTAACACATTGAAATTGATTGACTTCCCTCACATCACTTAAGCATATTAGGCACATTAACATTTTACTAAAATAACCCTTAAACACCACTTTAACAGTATTAATAATTAAAAAATAGCATTACCAAATTCTCGCTTAAACTAAAAACCCAGAATTTACACATTTCAACAAAATCAAATTAAATTATATTATAAAATATGTACATATATACAAAATAGACATCACCAATTATCCAAATTTAGTAATTCAAAAGATGCCATGGTTTTTTATAACTTTTTTTAATCCTTTCAAATAGGAATCAACCAAATTATTAATAAAATCTTGTAGAATTCAATTGTTTAACACATAGTCAATTTTTTCTTTGAGCGTGACTTGATGAAATAACTGAAAAGAAATTCAATTACATTGAGGTTCGGGCTGTATAGAGGCAACTGAATGAAGCTCAGTTTTTACCATACAAAAAAATCTTTAGTTTAAACAATAAAAAATGCTTTAAATTTTAAATTATGGTAAAAAACACGTTACCTTTTATGACGTATGCACTGGAGAATTATCTTGAACAACCACTAAATGCCCTAAAGCATTTTGTCGTAGTTTAGTCCTAAGAAATTCTTTGAAATTAATTATAAATTTTGAGTTGTTTAAGTGGCCACTTGTTTGACTCAATTATAGCAGCTGTCCGAACTTAATTCCATAATATCCATGAAAATGGATGTGCAACTTTTTTAACAATGCAATTGTAGTCTTGGGGAAAATTGGGACTACAGATAACCGTGGATCTCACTGTCCATGGTTCGTACTTTAAGTCACAATTGTCAGTAAAAAAACAATCTCTAGAAACAAAATGAACGGTTTTCATACATTTTTGCAAATTCTGCACGCTTCTTCTATGTTGTGCTGTTAAGGGAACTTTTTTTAATGTTTTCTTCAACCGCAAATTGACTGATTTCATCCGATTGCGGATAAGTGAATATGAAAATTTTGGTAATTCTTTGTTTTGTATTTATTTAATGGGCTTTATTTTGTTCCGTTTTAACTTGATGATAATAAACGAGTCATCTTGTTTACTCGTAGATGGTGCAGGTCCAGTTCCAGCTGTTCTTGAACGTATATAATCCTTTAAAACTCTGTATACAGTCCTTGTACTTATCTCAAGTAAATCTGCGATTTGTTCAGCAGTTAAAGTAAAAGTATAATTTTTATTTAGTTGTTCGTAATTTTTAGTAGTTAGGATAAAACTTTCACTACTTAAACTCATCATAATCACGTAAGGTAAGTGTTCAAAATTGAGCCAACTTTAAGGGGTCAAATTAAAATGTTTGACAGATTGATAAAACAAAAATGGGGGGTCAAGTTTTAATATTTTTACATTGTAATTAATTTTAAATTTTCTATACACAAAATTTTAAAACTAATTAATTTGCTATAAATTAAATGTATACAGTAACTTATTCTAGGTTATATAAGCATTTGTAAAATTATGTAAAAATATTATAGTTTTTTTTAGTTATTGTTGTGTAATCGTTTTATATAATTAACTTTATATGTATATAATTTTTTATTATAACAATTGCCATTTACCCATTTGAATGCTAGTTATCTAAAAACTCCAAGATACTTAAATATTTATAATTATAAAAAAACTTACAAATACAATCTACTTCAAATAGTATTTCAGCATAATTACTTTGGTGAAAAAACATAACTCTCAAGTTAAAACAAAAAAAATAAAAAATAAGTTTTTTTTTTAAAGTCCCATTTTGAACCCTGTATATATGAGTATTTACATAAACATACATTTGTGCCCCCTAAGTAACGCTTATATATAACAAGTCAATTTAATTTCTACAAATGTTTAGTCAACATTTTGAAAATTTTATAAAATTAGAACTAAATACACAACAACAACTTAATAAGAATTTTAGAATTAAAAGGTCAAGTATTCCTTTACTTTTTATTTAATAAATCGATAGCTTGTACACTTTTGTACATTTATTTCAAAATAATATAAGATAATTCACTTTGTTTTTATAATTAGTTATGCGTGACAATCAAAATAAATGTACACACCTTTTTTAATGTTTATGAAAAAACGACAATTTCTTGTTTATCTTTTGGCATAATTTGGCCCTATTATTATTGTTATTACGTTATACAAAATCCTTTTGCTTTAAAAATAAGAATGGGGCAATAAGACAACGATTAGAACAAAACAACAACAAAATCTCGTTGGCATTAAAGATTCTGCAAATCGAAGATTGAGCTTCCTTTCGGCTTTTACTCAACCCTGTCACCTGTGTAACTCTGTCATCCAGATACTTTTTTGCCGTTGTTTGCCGGAATGGCATCCTGTTGTATTGCGCGCTCAAATCCTCCTCCTTTATCCAGTCTTAGCACCGGCTAGATTAAATCATTTCTAATCCAAACTAGGTGGAGTTCTATTATTATTGCTTTATTATTATTATTATTGATATTATTATTATTATTATTATTATTATTATTATTATTATTATTATTATTATTATTATTATTATTATTATTATTATTATTATCATTATTATTATTACGTTATACAAAACCCTTTTTAACAGATTGAAAATAGCAATTCCGTTATTTTGAACATTAATTAGAAAACATTGCGTGTGGTGTTTTATTTTTAAAATATATACGGGTTTAATGTATGACATTTAATAAAATAATTTTTTAAATGTAAAAGTTTGAATTAGAAGTATTTGAAATTCTAATAACGGTTAGTCCGTTATAAACATAATAAACTATTACATATACAACTGCCACAACAGTTACCGCAATAAAATAATTATTCATCTAAAGCAACCCTAGCAACTACACAGCATCTAAAAGAAACGTCACTTCAATTATGTATATATATATATATATATATATATATATATATATATATATATATATATATTGTAACTAATAAAAAATTGTATAAAATATCAACTGATGCAAAATCGAAAATGAAGTAAAATAATTAACATGAAAGAAAGCTTTTTAGATTTTAGCCCCTCTACTGTCTAAATGTAAATATAAAACAAATAAAGTGAACA
Organism: Cardicola forsteri; assembly: GCA_025895645.1. Lineage (NCBI taxonomy): Eukaryota > Metazoa > Platyhelminthes > Trematoda > Strigeidida > Aporocotylidae > Cardicola > Cardicola forsteri. Next base: position 89,165 of record JAKXYG010000447.1, on the reverse strand, counting down.
TAGATAAATATGACGTTACTTTTTTGGATGTATGACATAGAGTATTGTCCTGAAAAACAGTTGAATCCCCGGTGCACGTGTGCTGCATTTCATAATAAAAAACATCGTTTATATATAATTCTCCACTTGATAGGTTAATTATACTTAATACCAAACCCACACATTAGTTGTCGAGGGTGGGTTTTTTTTCTAACAACCGGGAGTGAATGTTTTTGAAAACTTGACCCACACAACAGTTTGTTTTTAAAGCCAAATTGTTCGTCCCGAATCATTGTTTTACGGCAAAGTATACGGAACGCCAATAACACAAGTGTCGTTCACTCCATAGTTTACAAAAAGCTAATCTATCATCCTTTTGTTTTTTAGTAATAAATGACTTCACTTTTGGTGATTGAAGAGTTAAACCAGATTCTATTGATTTGTTTCTGATTATGGAATAAGTAAAATTGTTTAAACTATTTCTTTCAGTTTCTGAAACAGGTTTATTATAATTATTTTAATTCTATAACAATTTTCTGATCATTCATAGTGCTTGTTACATGTTTTTTCTAACATTATTATAATTTCATGGTTTTTGACAATTAATAATCTGATAAATTGTCGAAAAGTTAACTCTGTATAAATTTGTCAATTTTTTGGGTAAAAATCCTTCATTTTTTAATTTTTTTAATGACACGATGTTCATTTTCGGTAAGATGAGAACATTTTTATCACTATTTTTTATTTCATAAACAATGCAATCAAAAAGCAAAATAAGCGGATGAGCGGAATCTCAAAGTTAAACGTAAATAATGAATTATTTAATTTGTTTTAAAATTTTTATTTGAAATATTGAAAAAGTTATTTTTATGTATATAGATTAGAATATTTAAATATTTATTTTGATAATTATTATGATATCACAATCAGGGCAGATTTGAATGTTTGTTCAATATCAATTTTAAGGATTAGTCATTGTTCATTTTTAATGAAATTAAGCACACAAAATAATAATAGACTAATTATTATATAAATCATGTAACTTCAACTTATTATCCACGTTTATATAGAAGTAGCTTTTGAAATATGCCATTTTGGCCGACTCAGCCTTTTTAAATAAATATTTCTAAGTATATATAAAGGATCTACTAAGTACATCACATTATTTTTTACATTTAGTTTTCATAAAAAACAATCGAATATAACAAATTAATTTAGATTTGATACTCCTATAATTTTTTTACCTTAATTTTTGAAATGGAGTAAGCCATTACATGTAAAAATTGTAAAAATAACTTTAAATTATGTATCACAAAAATAAGAGAATTAACATGATTAGACCAACTGAGCAAACGGAAACAATAAACAAACAATATATTCCAAAACACGTCGCAATTATCAATTAAGAGGTTATCAGTTTAGTAAAATAAGTCAAAAAAAATATTACTATCTATTTGCCCAAATATGTAAGAAGATTAATAAAATAAAGTTTATAAAATGAATAAATTAATTAAAAATATTTTTTAAATAACTAACTTTAAAATTTTGTTTTCCATATTCAATTGCGGTATAATTTTCGGCATATTAACGTACAACAACAATAAAAATAAACCGCTAATAAATTATTTTTATTTTTATATATTACTAACATCCTTAATAAAGTAGTAAAGTAATTCAACAATAAATGTTTTTAAAAGATTTGACCAATTTTTAAAATGGATATTTTGAAGTCAAATTAAAATTTTTATATTTATTCAGTAATACAGCTATGCCACTAATAAAATTTTAAAAAGCATAACATATTTAATTTCAGACGGAATATCTCAAAGTTTGAATTGAACTACCGCCTTCTGTTCCACCTTGAATAACCAAACACTATTGAAGTTCTTAAAAGACATATTTAAAATCTTTAAAATAATAATTATACCTGTACAGAACTATTTGAGGCAAATATTAATCATATTATTAAATGCCAGGGCGGTTTAGCATACTCAAACCTGGGTGGGCATAGGTTTCATTAACACCATTTTCGGTTTCACTAAAATGTCCACTACTGAAAAATGTTTCCCATAAAATATTTAAAATAATAAAATTATTATTAATAATACCGTAAATATTATACTATTACTATTATTATTATTAATATAAATATAATTCAAAAACAATTTTATGAATAATTTGTTAATTATACAAAGCCTAAAAACTCAAATTAAAACTTACATATTTTTTATTTGAGAAAAATGATGTTAATAAATCAAATAAACATTATATAAAATTGTAGATTTTAAAAAAATAATTTAAATTATTGCAACTATATATCACCATCAAAACTGGTTTGTTTTGAAGTCAGTGTAGTACATTTAGCTGCTGAGATTAGATAGTGGTAAACATTATTGCACTCGTGTCTATGTTTACCAGTTGTAGAGATTTCTTTTCTTATAAACCAGTTAGACACTAAATCTAGAAAAACTGCGCTTGTTTTCAGTACAAAAGCAACTTATTCTTATATTTTTGTTTTAAAAACAAATACCCCTTTAATTACTTATTTTATATACTAAATACAATATGTCATTATTTCTATATTTGTACGGCATATTGAAACGATCGATTTCAATGGCTTGATACACGTAACAAACGGAGAAAATAACAAAGTTTTTTGGTCGGTTGACAGCGCCACTATTTGCAAAGATTGAAGGGGCCGCCTAGTTTTTTGTCAATGTTATCTCCTTTAGCCCAAGGGCTACATATGGTATAAATATACCTTTAAATACCTTTTACGTATCCTAGGTGTATGCTTACACCCATCGGCCGAAGCAGAAGTTTAGTTATATCGCTGTGCTTTCGATCCCTGCTGTTATTAAGACTTTATAAGCATTACTTACTTAAACCCTTAAGATCTTTAGCATTCCTCAATAGATTATGTAAGTGCATCTATTTATTATAGTATCTAATTAACAAATAACTACAAAAAATTATGTGTTTATATTAACAATTATTTTGCTTTCCATTAGTTCAATCATGATATTCGACTCGCTAGACGAATCAAACTCACATAATCACAAAGTCCATTTGTCAAACAGCACCAAATTGGCCAACTCGAATCGAACAATAACAAATCTACTCAACCTCACCTCTATCCGCAACCAGTCGATGCACTTATTTGCTTCGAACGATACAACCGAAGCAACTCACGACAGTTTCAAATCTATCGCCATCAAAAACGATTATCATTGGAGTTTGGTAACGCTTATTGTAATTATGGCCCTCATCCTCCTCCTAATGACCGTCATTCTCCTTTTGCCCAAATCGACCCAAGACAGTTTTTTCCAATGTTTGTTCCACCAGACGCGCGACCTAACCTTCAACTATATCGATGTCGGTCTGTACAAAACACGACATTCGATTTATCGCAAAGAAGTCTATTCGCTCATGTTGGGCCAAAAAACCAACATACGTCGATCGACTGATCCAAGCGACGCCAATTTTGCGCCAACGGCGGACAAGAACACGTCGGATGTCGATTCAAACGATGGAATCGTTTCCATTTTAAAGTCGACAACTAGGGACGACAACGAATGCACGGTAGTTATGACGCAAACAAGATGAATCCCTTTGTTGCGTCAATCAACACGTTTCAACATGTGTGTGACTAACTTTTTATATAAATAATATTTGTAAAAGCAAAACACTATGCTTGAACATGTGTATATGCATGTACCATTGCAAATTTTTTATTTGATATAAAATGTATATTGATTTGATGATTTTATTAGTTTAATAATAAATATGTATTCGATATTTAATTTTGCATGCAGCGTGGCGAAGTTGGTAGTTGAGATAAAATTGGATGGGCAACCGTTTGAGTCTCACCGTAATGTAGGCCTTCGTTTGGCTTTGTTTTTTTGTAAAATAATCAAGCAAATGCATAAAATTAGAATGCGGTTTGTTTCCTTTTACGTTGTTTATAATGCTCAAGTACAATTATCCTTCATAACTACAACAGCGAAATTGACAAGTATACTTAAAGCAAATTGATTGACATGAATGCCAATAATCTTGTGGTTTTGAGTAATGCTTATAATGTCTCAATCTCCAGTGATGGTATTCCTGACTGTTCCTCCTCTATGCAGTGCATCCTGGACTAGGTACTCATAAGCATCTAAACTAATAACAGCAGGGACAGAGTGCACAGCGGTATAACTGGGCTTCCCCTACGGCGGGTGGGTGAAAGTATACACACAGGGTAGTTAAAAGGTATCTTGGGGTATATGTATACCATATGTACCCGTTGGAATAAGGGAGATAACGCTGACAAAAAATCAGGTGACCTTGTCCATCTTTGAGAGCAGTGGCGACGTCACAAGGATGCCGTCTTCTACCAGTCAAAAATCTTTCTTATACTTCCACGTTTGTTACGCCTATAAAGCCATCGAGGTCGATCGTTTTATATTCCGTATAAGTATAGAAAATAACAAAGAGACGACCACGTCAACAACCAAAATGCATTAAATGGCAAGTATTGCTCGTCATATAATTTACGTTTTTCGATAAAACATACGACTGTTAATTGATCGTTTCAACGATTTATTTTGTATACATAGTAATCAAACACACTGTTAGTTTCTATTTTAAAAGCGTGGACAGCATTATCTACATCCTTCCAGTTAGAATAAAGACGCTAAAACCACTAGGATGCAGAAACAAATGTCATTTTAAAATGAGGCAGGTGCACATTTTTTCACAATATCTAATTGCAGTTCAAGTAAAAAATTAACCAATAAGAAACCAATTACAACCAACCTCTACATCCAATGAAATTTACTCGAATTTCGACCAATTAAAAATTATATGAGGAGCAACATTTCCTTGCAATAACATCTTTTCGGTCATCTACAAGCTTCTTTCTATTTCCCTGCTGATTCAACTGGTTGGTGACGAGTAGTTACCTTTTCACTATTTCTATATTCATATGGCATATTAAACAATCGAGTTGAATGACTTGATAAGCGCAACAAACGTAGAATAACGAAGTAACTTGGCTAGTAGACGGCATCCTTACAACGGCGCAAAAATTGGCGAAGCCGCCTGATTTTTTGTCAAGGTTATCTCACTTAGCCCAAGATACCTTTTAAATAGGGTGTAAGCTTGCATCCATCCACTGAAGCGGAAGCCCAGTTAGACTGCTGCTTGTACAGTCGGTTATCTTAAAAATGCAGAAAGTGATCACTTTTTTATGCAGTATGTAGTTTTAATGTAATGAAATCACGGACTAAAATGAGGAAGGGATAGGAATCAAATGCAGCACAACGCTACATCTAGGTGTCCTTTTTGGTGGATGCATGTAAACGTACAGAGTAACATTGTCTTTTAGTTAAAAATTTATTATTTTTGTTAGAAATATAAACCGTTTTTAGATAAAAACAGTAAATCTTTCAGCACCTGGTAATATCAAGGGATCTAAATAATTTATTCTAAATTAAGCCATAAAGTGCATCAAAACATGTAAATAAAACTGTGGTTTTAACTTCAATCTCTGCATTTTGATTGATAATTAAATTATTTGCACATAAAACTGGAACTGTAGCTTCCAGTACAAGAACTCAACTGCTGAAATCCGTAATTGCAATAGATCTATTACGACTTAATTGAAAAAATTGCACTAAGAAACGTGGGGGAGGCCTTATTACATACATTAATAAAGAATACTGTAAGAATCCTAAATCAAAATTTGAATATTCGCAAAATGGAATTGAGTGCTTAATTGTCAATTACAGTGCCGGGGTGGTCTAGCGGTTCAGCGCTCGAATTCGGACCCTGGTGGATATGGGTTCGAATCCCATCGCCGGCACTAAAATGCGGGCCCATGTTTGGTTTCGCTAATTGTCCACCGCTGAAAGTTGTTTCTCGTAAAACATTCGAATTAGCAAACAAAATAAATAATAAATATGTCTCACTATAAAAATATTGACATTATAAATGTTTATATAGCACCTTCTGCCAGCACTGTAGAAATTAATTATTTCTACGATCAACTAATTGATTATCATATCAATGTTGATGAAAATACTTTAATCATACTAGCTGGTGATTTCAATAATGCGAATACTAACTTATTCAAACTAGTGGGCCTTACTAATCTAGTTAATTTTTCTACAAGACTTCAAAAACAACTGGATTATATTTTTTACAAATGCCCCTGATTATTTTTCAGTAAAACAACATGCACCTCTTTCAATATTTGACCACTCCATAATTCGTCTGCTTCCAAAAATATACTCGAAGCATTATCATTCAAAATTTTTGAAGCCTATTTTTAAATCATTCATACATGTGCGAGATACATCGAATTCAAATGTAGCGTTACTTAAATCCGCACTATTGAACATTAATAACATCAATTTTAACAATCTTAACCTAAATGATGCTACTGTACTTTTACTGATCTTGTTAACTTTTATATTAACAAATATTGCCAGTAGTTAAGGTTGAGATTACAAACAACAATATTTCTTCATTAAATCCTAAAAAGCTTAGACGAGAAAAAGAAGTAGCATATAAATCTAGTCAATATACTAAATTAAAGAACCTAAACAAACAAGTGAAACTGGAAATAAACAAACTTAATAGCTATGCTAATAATTATTTTCAATCAAACCGTGATTTACAATCTATTTGGAAAAATATTAACATTTTTAATAAATCAGAAGCAAATCAATTTAAAATGGATGCTAAAGAACTAAATGATTACTTTACTTCAAACAACTTAAAGACATCAGAATTTAAACAATTAACTAAAAATTATTGAACACCTATTATCAACTTTAATATTCAAAAACTAATTAACAGTTGTAAAACAAGCACTTCACCTGGACCTAATGGAATAAGTTGTAATTTATTAAAGCTCTGCTTGCCAGCAATTGCTCCATCATTATCTGCAATAATAAGCAAATCTATTATGAATTATGAAGTAGCTGATACTTGGCGTATCTCACGAATCACACCTATTCCAAAAGTTTCTGTCCCATCAACAAATCCAGAACACAATCGCCCAATTGCTTGCACCTCAATGTTTTTAAAATTAACTGAAAAAATAATACTAAACGACCTTAAGCATATATTGAACATTAGTAATGATTATTCTCAATTTGCTTATAACGATATTCACACTATCTAGGCCGGCACCTTATCTTGGAAACAATGGCTAAGTCAATGGATTGACATATCCCTACACGCCTCTAAAAAACCGTGAACAATGGAAAGGGATTATTCGAGACGCTATGCGAAGTTGGAATTAATGAAGATGTGAATTTGCCACTAACTTTTGTTGCTGTATCTTCCAGTGTTATTTAAACATGCCCTGTATTCTCTCTTCGTTAATATCAAACTTTTGGTAAATCAACGTTTATTAAAGCATTCCCCTTTTGACTCGTCCAAAACAAATATTCTTGCTAAAAGCCTCATTAAATATTACAAAAGTTATAATTATTTTAAAAGTCAACAATCTTATTTACTTAAAATTAAACCACTAAAACTGCAACCTATTCTTATTTTAAAATATCAACACAAATATAAAAAGATATGTACAAATTATATAAAGTTAACAATATATATATATATATATATATATATAAATCACTGTGCATCTATTGAAAAAAACACAAATCCAATATCACAATTATCCATTTTCTACAAGTTCAAACGCTTGATTAGGTTGTAAATGCAACCAATATGGTAGATGGGCTAAACGCAAATATTGTTTGCGCATTTGCAAAGCCAAAGTACCCAAACCCATCAACAAAACACACCATATGGAAGTAACTATACAATACAAATATATTCGTTGTTTGGTTTGATTAGAATCGGCATTTGTCGCATCCACGTTGATACGAATCCAGTCGGCATGATTTCCGTACAAACAAATGCAGATTTCACATACAAAAGCAAATATAACAAACAAGGTTGACATCATTTGATCGAAGCGTGACTGGAATGTATGCGGTCCAAAAAGGTCGACATACCGCAATGAAAATCTATGCAATAACCGAGAGAAAAAATTTGATAAATGTATCCAATCAATGATAACAACTAATTATACGTTCAATATATATACGAAATACTAATAATGATCATTTTACCTATTAAGTGTCAACTTCCAACAATCTTGATATTGTTAGTTGTTAACTCCATATAACACATTCTGTGTTAGGTGTAGCTAAACCTATAGACTAACAGCAGGAATCGAATGCACAGCAGTATAACTGAGCTTCTTTGACAAACGGGTGTAAGCATACATCCAGGGTACTTAAAAAGTATCTTAAGGTATATCCACACCATATGTAGTCGTTGGACTAAGAAAGATAACCCTAACACAAATTCAAACGGCCTTGTCAATTTTTGAAAACAATGGTGCAGTTACAAAAACGCCGTTTATCAACCAAAAACGTTCGTTGTTATCCTATATGTGTTATGCTTATAAAACCATCGGAGTTGATTTTTTCATATTCTGCACAAATTGTGATCACTCCACTAACAATGATAAAAAATATTACAAAATTAATTAATATTATCATATCTTTAAAAGAAAACCGTAAAACAAATATAGTTCTTTCGTCCAAGAAACTTTGTTATTCTTCCACGTTTGTCTACGCTTGTCAAGCCATTGAACTCGATCGTTCTACATGTCGTATAAATATGGGAAATAATGAAGAGGTGACCACGTCACTAACCAAAATGAATGAATCTTTCGTCAACAGTGTCATATACCAAACAAAAACAACATTATATGCAAATACATAAGTTTATATGTTTTATGCAGGCTTCGCTAAATGTCTACTTATTAAAAATATTTACTGTAAAACAGTTAAAAACTAACAACCAATCAGTAACAATTAATATTCTAGTTTAAATTTTAAATATACAACAGCGTTTAACAATTTGAACTAATAATCATAAAACGAATTGATCTAATAAAACTAAATTATGCCATTGTTACTGTCGAAGTATCTGAATAGATAAGACAACAAACGGATAAGTCGGACTCTTGATAAAAATATAGCATGGCTATCAGCACCCAGAATTGGAACTTGCAGCCTTATCAAAAGAACTTTACCGTCCTACAGTAATAATCTAACTCTCTAAAAATAGGTAGTTAAAAGGTGCGTTGCACTGTTATTCGCTTTTTCGTTATTTAAATTATTTTGAGTTCAATAAATAAATAAATCCCAAAACTTTGCATTGAAGATATACAAACGTCAAATATGCAAATATTAGCTCATTAAAAACAAACGTACTTATTAAACAAAATTAAAAATATGCAGCATAATATAACAAGATCCAAACACCACAAAGGTGTAAAAACTAAAAACCAATTCCATTTAATATGTTCATTTAAACGAAGAATCAAAAATATTAAAAACAATTGAATCAAACTCCAAACAAGAACAACTTGACTTATGGACTTCATATAAATTTAAATACGGAATCATCCAACAATTCAAAATATTTTTAAAAATAACCAATCATTTATATATTTTTAATTTGTATCCTGGAAGAAATATATAAAATACCAGTTAATAATTAACAACAAAATGTGATAGAAATGACTAAAAAGCTAGACTAGAAATTGAGTATTGTTTTAACAAGTATGCGGACGCTGCTTAGTCTTTATCGTTTGTTCACATACATTAAAATAACAAAAAAGTAAACAAACTAAGACCAGCATTCCTTCGGTTAAGTTAAAATATCACTAATTCCATGTAATTATACAAGCTACATTTGTAGAAAGTTCTTTGTGAAAATTCATTGAAAATAACTTAACTGTCCAGTTTTTGACATTTTCCAGTCATAACTAATTAATCAAATATTATTGATCATTATAATTATCAGTTTTTCCTTAAAAGAAACGAGCAACACACTTTTATAATTCGAGTTGGATTCGTTTCGTTTAAATACTACAGTCTGTATACTTATATTGAATTAATTATGTTTTAACGTGATTAAAGAGGGAGACCGACCCCTACTTAGCGCGTCCACAGGTGGCGGATAAAGGAATGACCTTTAGCAATAAAGGTTAGCTGTGAATAAGGCTGTGCCAAATAAACAGCCGTGGACAAAACGCATACGCAGGCGTTAAGGTCGTTAACGCGTTGACAAGAAGGCGACAACGGTTATCGATGTCACCCTGAGTATTATCACTAAGCAGCCCTATTTATGGACAGTACTGCTTGCTCCACTCGGAGGGGCCTAGAAAAGGTAATTTAAAAATTGCTCGTCTTTACACCAGTATGGCTGGCCGCGGCTAACTGGTCTATATACTCACGGTCAAAACTTTCTCAAAAATCAATTAAAGGTCGTGATCAACAGGGCATATACTGATGACCAAATTCAAAAAACACCATTCTCAGAGCTCAAACAAGGCAGAATGTGATTCGTGACGCTAGTGCCTGCTCTGTAAATATTACTCGCAATAATGCACCGGTTATTAAATCTAGGATTTGCCCATTAACGTGATTAAAAAACGCTGGTTTGTTTATTTACTTTCTGTTATTATAATATATACGAAAACACAACTAATGACTAAGTATATCCAATTAACAAGTATCAGATTCGATCATTATACAGTGCCTGTGTACTAGTTAAATATTTAAACCGGCAAGTGAAAACGAATCACAAAAATATGATGTTTGTTTATTCTGAAAAAATGAATAATGAAAATGATCATTAATGCTTAATTAATTGGTCATAACTGATAAATATTAAAAACTGGATAATTAAGTTATTTTTAATGAATTCTCATAAATAGAACTTTCTACAAATGTAGCTTGTATAATTACATGAAATTGGATACTTAAATTTTCATAAATTAAATTAATATACTGTATTCAAGTCCCACAACCAGTACTAAACACATGCTTATTTTCACTAAATGTCCACTTGCAAACAAGATTTCAAAAATAACAGTTTGTTATTAAGTGTAATTAACAAAAAATATTTTTGTTAAATACTTGAAGCAGATATTAATTTTGTATTTTTAGTATTTACCTAAAAACATAATATTTACGGAAAATTTTCCTATTAGCCCACTGTAAATTTATACCTTGTAAAAAATTACAAACGCGAACTATTAAAAAAGAAAATGCAAACCACATCTGAATTTCAACTGAACAAAACAAAACAAGCACATTAAATTTACGTTTGTAACTATTCAAATTGTTAACAATAGCATTATAAATCTTAATTAAACGTCAGTCATTTATTCCGAATCAATTATGTCTCTAACATGGGCAAAATAATTGAATTTAACTTCTGAGATATTTAAACAATAAGTATCTATTGTATATAATTTAGTTTAGTTTAAGCATAAATTATTTTATAAGTACTTGTTTATTTAATAAATAATGTAAATTTTTAAATAAGTGTTATTTGTAACATTTTAAAATTACTTTTATTTAAACTTAAACATTTAAAATTATAAAAGGACATTATTTTAAAATGTTTATATGTTTTTAAATGTTAGTATAAAAAAATAATAATAATCAATTGTAAAACTTTATTCAGGTAATTCAGGTAAAATCACGAGTTATATAGGAGGAAACTCCTTTTGGTGCTCGGTTCAAAATATCAAATGTCGACAAAATAAATCTCGAAAATTATGTATATAAATATAATGAAGCTGTATAAAATAAACAAAAATATAAAATTAAATATATTCATGGAGACAATAATTGTCATACGCCGATTTGAAGGAGTCGATGGACGGGGCTAAAACAACATGGCTATGTAGAAGATTCCACGCGGATATGACCCTATACGAGAAATGGTTTAAACGTAACCGGGAACTTACTCTAGGTTTAAATAACTTAAACGGGTGCCCCCTTCAAGAATTATTCGCAGGGACAAGAGGTAGTTCTGCACCATTTGACCTTAAGTTTTTAGAAATTATTGTTTGTATTAAAAACGCTTGAAATTTTATAATAATATATGTAATATATGTACAATATGTGTACAATATGTGTATAATCTATGTACATCAAAATTAAATTGTTTAAACCCTTTGAAGTATTGATAATTCTGAAGATTAAATAATAGTTATAGGGTCTCCATTTTCAGGTTTCAGGTTTCAGGTTAATACACGAGTTAAATAGGAGTAAACTCCTTTTGATCCTCGGTCTAAAATATCAGGTATCACATAAAAATAATAAATAAAAACAAATTGAAAAAAAGTTAAGTAAAATTGAGAAAATAATGTTTTTCATATGCCGATTTAAAAGCCTGGAGGGACAAGGCTAACATTATATGAGGGGATAAGTTATTCCAGACAGAAATAACCCTGTAGTAAAAATGGTGGAGACCTAGTCAAGAATAAACTCTAGGTTTAGAAATTTTGAAAGGGTGTCGTTTATGCGGGCGGCTGGAAAGAACGAAAAAAAATGCTTAAACTGGTTGGAGTTAAGGAGTTTAAAAACTAGAATAAAAGCTCTCCGTTTATTCCCACTGCATGATAGGAGACTCCGGGGCACTAAATGCACGGCAATATAAATGGGTATCCTGTTCAATTTATATCTGCTAACGTACATTTATAATATGTAAAAAGCATCCCAAGGTATTCGTTTACCCCTAGATTAAGAGAGTTTAAGTTCTGGTATATTGTGTAAAATTTATTAATTTTTTCATACAAAAAATGTATGAGATGGAATCAATTTTTGAATCCCGTGGACTTTTGATTTTTTTACACAATTAAGAAAAAATTAAAATTAACTTTAACCACTGATATTAAGTCTGACTCAAAATCACAAATATTGTTTTTTTTTGTAATAGCTGTAGTAGACTTGTAAATCGACGTCAACAGGTTACAGGTTACAGGTTAATACACAAGTTGAGTAGGAGTAAAACTCCTTTTGATCCTCGGTTTTATTTATCGATGATATTAGTAAGATTTGGGGGAAATATGAAATGGATGATAAAGTAAAGGGGGATTAGTCACAGAAAAAGTATTTGAAATCAAGATAAAATCAAGGTAGATAGTGGAAGTTAACAATTATAGAAAACGAGCAAAAATTATAAATATACAAAAAAATGAAACAAGTACCTATTACAGTGCAAAATACACTGCAATAATCTTCAAAAAAAAGAGAGAAAAGGATGAATAACGCTCCAATGGACGTGTAGCGTGACGCGCGCCTTACCTCGCGAGTTGAAAATATTACTTTAATTTGTGCAAAAGCTGAAATAGAAAGAAAGCGATCTTCTAACAAAAATTATTCATCCTTTTATGCTTAATTTGTATCTGGTAATTACTTTACATATAAACGTAAAAAGTACAGTTATAGTCATTTGTTTTAATCCAAACATTTATTTATTTATTTATGGTTATAGGACACATTATTAACATTGTTTCTAGAAAACAAAACCGGATTGTTAAGGACGGTTACAACCTCCCAATTTTCGGCACTGTTTTTTATTAACATATGCATTAAATCTAATAGAGAACGAAGTAACATTTTTCAGACCGAAGCGTTAATTAATTTCAGAATTTTGTTACAAATTGTTTTTGTCAAAAAATTAAACAACTTAATAATTTTGTTTACGAATAATATTTTATGACAAAATTGGTTAATTGATCAATTATGAAAACACCTAAAAAATTTAATTAAAATAATTGTAATATTTTTTTAATTGTAACTTTGTAAATTAATAAATAAATAAAATTTAACAAAATTATAGATATAAATAAAGTTATATATTAAACGCAAAATCAAAATCTAAAGGCTCATTGGCCAGTTTGTTATCAACAGAATACCGAATAGTTTAAAAATTACAATATATTTTTTAATATTTTAATAAAGACTAACCATACACAAATAAAGTTTTACAAATTGTACATAGACAAATCTGATTAGTTAATGTGAAAAAGACATTTCATTGGCTGTTGATTTCTATTGGTTGTTCTATTTTTTGATGAGGTACTTAATCTGTAAATTTTAGCTCTCGTGTCATTTTTCGACTGAATTCGATTTAATGAATTGGTTTAAGAAAGAATACTGCTGCTGGGTTGATTTCGAAAAAGATTTCAAAGAATTTGAAAAGTTAACTCATACTAATTTTTATCGAAGAAATTCAAAAAAGGGTGATGACAATGACCCAATTTTAAAATATAAATTTGTTAAATACCGTTGTTCCAGATATCAACATCAACCGTCAAAAACTACTGGTCAACAAAAATTAAAGTACATTAATATTTCTATATGTTTTTTAGATCTAAAGATGTCAAATGTCCGGCCACATTTATTGTACGGTTAATGAAGGACAAGAAATATCGAATAATCAGAACAAATTTTAATCACGAACATTCTTTATCACCAGAGGAAGCGTCAATGTTTTGTAAACAACGTCGTCTTGATGCAAGTAAAAAAATAATAAATAAAAGATAAATTGGCACATTACTCCATTAGTAATGTTCAAAAATACGTAAAAGAAAAGTTTAATAAGGAATATACTAGAAAATACGTATATAATTTAAAAGCAAAATTAGGCCACAGCATGATTATGCTTATTATGGTGTTATTTTATATTATTATTATTATCGTATTATATCATTGTATAATTTGTATATAATTGCGCTAAAAATTTGTTTTAAGTCTTTTTTTAATTTTTATTTTAATAAATTATTTTATTTTATTTTATATATAAAGTTTTAAATTATTTATTATAAAAGTTTTTAAATAAATATATTTTAATTTTTTAAATTGGTAACTATTATGTTTGTTTATCTAATCTGTTTACTGAAGGTCAATAATGAGAAGCAACTGCTTTCGTTTCTCGGGTCTAATTTTCTTCGATGTTTTAGTTCGATACATGAATGGCAACACCTTTTGTGGACTACATTTTTATTAGCTTTATCTGTTTGATGATATTTGATGGTTTTTACTAAATTTTATTTAATTTTCATGCTAAACTCAGTTAATGTTTGCTGGAATCAGTAGCTACTGATTTTTATTCGGGATTAATTTAATGGATATTAGTAGTAATAATCAGTTGCCTATTATTTTATCTGATAAACAAATTAAAGGTTAGCATTTTTAAAATTTAATTTACTTTACTTTTTATGATTATAAGTCAAAATTTATTCACATTTTGTCAATACTAGTATTTGATGTTTGTTTACACTATATTAATATTTTGTTTTTAGATTCTACGGAGTTTTTGGTTTTTACTACATGTCCTACATCTACTACATTAACGCCATCTAAAGCAGTTTCTATTTATCCTCGGGTATTGTTTACTGTTCAACAAACTTTATCAGGATTAGTCAACCAATCTTCTACTTTGAATTCTGCATCTAGTTTGTTATCATCAGATCAAAGTGTTGTAACAAGTTCACATTTACCGGGTGCAAAAATGTCTACTAATTCTATGGTTCCTTCAGTGAACTCCAGTAGTCAATTTTTCCCACTTATCTTGGCAGCTGCACCAACTATTTCATCTCAAACATCAGCTTCAACACCTGTGAATTTACAATTCAGTAATTATGCTGCATCAACAACAAGCACATCTTCAAGTGTAATTTTACAGTCTACATCAACTGGATCTTTGCAACTTGCTTCAAGCAACCCTCAACGTTTCAGTTTTGTTAGTTCCGTGAACACGTCAGACGTCAATTCTATTGTTGCTTCGTTGGTTGGGCGTACTTGTAGTTCTAATTCCACAACAATGACACCTGTTATTTTTTCTTCAAATGTGTCAAATCCGGCACTTGCTTTAAGGTATGTATTATTTTTGGTTGGTATGTATAAATAATGATAATTTCTATTAAGGTTGTAGAATAAATCTCCATTTTCTGTGTTTGAGTTCAAAAATGATGCATAAATACTTTTTAACTATTTTAAATGCTTTACGGGAAACATTTTAGTAGTGGACATTTTAGAGAAACCGAACGTGAGCTCGTATTTAGTACTGGTGGTGGCAATCGAACCAACGCCCACCTAGGTTCAAGTCAAGTATTGTACATTTAGACCATTTCGGCATAAATTTACTAGCAACTTGAATATTTTAGCTAGATATTTGGATGAGGTTTTTGGATTTTTTATTTAAACTTGTTATTAGTATAATATTAAATATTAATTGGTTTATAATTGTTTTGCAATATTGTGCTGGTTGTTATTATCATTTTGAATATTAGTTTTTATATTAGTGATAGTTTTACTATAAGTGATTACATTTCATGGTTTTATTGAAATATAAGTATTCATAATTTTGTTTCCTTGCTCTTGAATTAGATTAACTATCTGTTTTGTATTTCATATTTTCATATTGTTTGTTTTTATTGGTTGTTTGAAATTAATTTTTAAAAGTAATGTTGCTATTTAGTTGGAATTGTGCGTTTTGTTCTTTAGAATGTTAAGTTTTACCGTGGTATAAGGACTTAAATAAGGTTTGAAGATATCTCAATTTTACTTTATAGTTATACATTTTCTTTTTTATTGATCGTATTTTGGTATTTAATATGCATTTCTTTATATTATACATTTTCTTTATATATATATATATATATATATATATATATATATATATATATATATATATATATATATAAGCATATATATATTTATATATATATATAGTATATATATATATATATATATATATATATATGCGTGTTTACGTATTTCTAGATTTACACGTACACCTTATTATGTATCCGCATCTACAACAGCTACGGTAAATTCAACTAGCGGTCCTTTGATTTTAGAAGCTAATCAATCTCAACGCTTGCATACAATTACCACATTAAATATTTCTACCCCAGTTTCAGGAAGTTTGCTTATGAGTTCATCTATTTGTTCTAACCCTCGATTTTTAATACACAAGCCCAATGCACAAGTTATTCATTCTAATTTAAACACTACAGTTGAACCATCTGGAGGATTAATTCATATGTCTCCATCAAAATCTATTGTATCTTCAAATGAACCGTTGGCTAATCAAGCATTTTTACTTCATGATCAAACAAGCATTATTTCAAACCAAACTCTTTCTAAAGGTGCGTTTATACATTTTTTCTTTGGGATTAAATATGTGAATATTGTTTTGAATATTGCTTTGCGGTTAGGCGTTTTAGTTAAAAGCTAGTGTGTAACGATGTGCTGTTTTAACTAGTTACGTTAAAAACTTAGTAGTTGTTATTCTAGTGTTTTTCTTGGAATTATTGTTATAGACACCAAAAATGTATTAAATACTTATGCTTTATTATTTTAAATAAAAATATTGATCGTAAATAATCTGGATTATAGGGTTTTGCTTACTAATAGAGCTCTTACAAAAAGATTTGAGATATTCGTATTTAGACTTTTAATTTATTTACAAAATGTTATGTATGATATTAAATATTTTGATCTGATGATTAATTTGTGAATGCATTTATTTAGTGAAATAAGACTAAATAATTATGTATATGTTGTTGATTGTTTTTATGTTGTGAATTGTTGAACATTTTTGTGCATTATTTGTTTTCCAATTTTAAGTTGTTAATTTTCACAAAAATTTATTAAACAGCAAAACTAGTCAATTTTGGACTTCCCTCTTCAGCTAGCGTTCGTTTGATTACATCGTCAACATCAACGACAAATTCTTTAATTCAAAAATCCAACACAACTGTTTGTCCATCGATTGGTATTTTAACCACTTTGCCAACATCATCTGCTTGCACTGCAAGTCAGTCAATGACTACTGTAACTCCTCGCTTGTCTTCGTCTTTATCGAGTAGCAACAATTCAACGCACTGTGTTTGGTCCGTGTCAACATGCCCAAACAGCAAAACTGGCGTAGCATCTGGCGGTACTTTTATCAACACGCAATTGAATATTGTGTCGACTTCGAACACAATTTGTGCAACTGGTCAGCAATTTTCAAATGCATCCTCCATTTCGTCTCAACCATCGTCTTTATTAGTTGTTCAAACAAATACGTCATTGGAAGCAAGTCAATCGCTTTTGTCATCTTCATTATCATCCAATCAAACGTCTGTGATTACGCCCAGTTTGGTCAATTCTTTGAGAAGTTTGACTAATTATCCAACTGCCTCTACGAGCAGTGCAGCATCAACAAATCAAATCCATTTACCTTCGCATCACACGGTTTTGGCTTTTAATTTAACAAATTCGAATCTCGCACAGACGTCAGTCAGTTCAATGACAACGGCCAGCTTGATTGCCAGTCCAATTAGGCAACTTGGACCAAATGCGGTTACAACACCTTTGATTATTAGGGTGAGTCTTTGTGCTATTTTGTTGCGCTTTCTGTATATATATATATATATATATATATAGTCATAATAGTAGCTAGTAGTGGTGTAGTTTATTTAAGCTATCAGCACTTTGTTTAGTGCAAACAATATCTGTTTTTATACGCTTCCGAAAATCGGAAAGTGGAAAGGTATTATTCGGGATACTTTATTAACTTAGAACTAATGAAAAGGTGTCCTTGTCACTAACTGTTGTTTAGATTTTTTGTGAGGGTAGTTTTCTAACAAAGAGGAAGTGTCGGGCAAGGTTGTTGATGTTGAGTTTCTATTTTTGGCTTTTTTAACAAAAAATGCAAGGTTGCAGTTGCATTGATTAAACTGTCGCTTGATAATTTTGCTTTAAATACTATAACTAGAAATTCCTGAAATTGTCATTTCAAAAATGTTTAACAATTTATTATATAATTTAATGCAGTGGTTTAATTAGGATTAAAATTGTTTTGTATGAAAAGTGTTTTGTAATAAATACAGAATTCATTTGTATAGAAAATCTCATTGGTGAATGTCTAATCATCAAAATCTGTGTTACTGAGGTCTGCTTATTATTGCACTAAGGAGGAAAGGTTGGGAAAATTATTATCAACAATGGTGTTACACCAAATAGATATGCTTAATTGTAGATGAACTCGGTGATAAAACGCTTTTTTAAACAAAAGGTTAGCAATAGTGACAGGTTAGATTACGAACGTCACTAATAGATTAATGATGAATGGTTTAATGAACGGAATTTATATTATAATTAAAATACTGTATCGTTTTATATTTTAGGCCAATGGTCCAGCAGTTACTTTCATGACGAATAATCCTATTACAACATCATTATTGACACCTGTTGGAGGAGGATCGGCATCGTTGTTGAAGCCATTCAGTTTGAATCTTGGTACTGCCGTTTCGGGTAGTCCATCGGCTTCATACATTACCATCACGACCAACACAACGTTTACCACGCTGACTGCTACACCATCAGTTCTCACAGGATCATCGTCGGGCGTTGTAACTTCGATGCCACACATTTTGCCTGTCAACATTGCTCCATCCAAATTAACTGCTTTGCAGCCATCGTCCAATTCACATTTCCATTCGACTCGCACCAATTTTGCACCGTCCAATTCTTCCATCAATTTTCACCCACGTCCATCTTCGTCATCGACGTCTGTCGCATCGTCGTCCATGTCGGCACTGCCCCAAACAAGTCGCAAGCGTTCGCGCAAACAACAGCTAGCCTCGACCTTTTCGCCCGTCAGTAGTTTGTTGCCGACAACGTGTGCAATTAGCCATTCGGCGTCGGCATTGGGCAGTTCGGTATTGTCTACGGCTATTGGCCGAACTAGCAATGCCATTGCTCCAACGGCTACTCTAGTAGCTATGACTGCCAAGCCATCCGTCACTCAGTCGGTTCAACAAATTTCGTCGTCTGTGTTCAATGTTCAACCGTCGGGAACGCTGACTCGAATTTGTGTCAATGATTCATCGAACAAGGTTGGTTCATTTGTTCATTTTTATTATTGTAAACAGATAAGTTGTTTGTTTGTGTACAAAGGCCTGAACTACTTGAAAATTTGAATAGGGTCTGTGAATCGAATGCATCAACGATTAACGAGGTTTGTGTGAAAAAACACGGTTATTTAATTGAAACACATAATTTGGGTTTTTTGTTACAATACGATATCTCAAACAAGGTACAATTATGGTTTTTTCAATATGCAGTGCCGCGTTAGTAGAGGTGGTTAGAGCACTAAACCCTAAACATTGATGGACATAGTTTCCGCTTTTCTACCATTGGCACCAAAATATAAACTATCTTTGTACTATACTAATTATCCGGAGGATATACTGACGAATACTAATGAAGTCTCAATTTCTAACGACAATGACAATCCCGATTCCGTACGTCTGTGTAAACTCATCATCATCATCATCATTGGGGATAAACATCCCCCACCGGTTATTATCACCCAGGGTAGTCCAAAAAACCAAAAGGTCTGCAAGAACGTCAACTTTTGTAGTGTGTACTTAAACAACGACACTTGAGGTGTACTGACAGAAAATATTAATTACATCCCGAGTTAAACCCCTCCAATGATCTTTGTTGGCTGCATAGGATAAACAAACGGATGCCCATTTAAATAATTCATTTGGACGAGGGGGCTTAGCATAAATAAAAGGACTGAGTTCGCGTGCTACTATATCCATCCATTAAGGAAGGAGACCGATCCCTATTTAGCGCGTCCACAGGTGGCGGATAGTGGAATGACCTTTAGCAATAAAGGTTAGCTGTGAATAAGGCTGTCCCAAATAAACAGCCGTGGACCAAACGCATACTCAGGCGTTAAGGTCGTTAACGCGTTGACAAGAAGGCGACAACGGTTATCGGTGTTATCCTGAGTATTATCACTAAGCAGCCCTGTTTAGGGACAGCACTGCTTGCTCCACTCGGAGAGGGGCCTAGAAAAGGTGGTTTAAAAATTGCTTGTCTTTACACCAGGATGGCTGACCGCGGCTAACTGGTCTATGTACTCGCGGTCGAAACTTTCTCAAAAATTAATTAAAGGTCGTGGTAACAGGGCAGATACTGATGACCAAATTCAAAAAACACCATTCTCAGAGCTTAAACAAGGCAGAATGTGACTCGCGACGCTAGTGCCTGCTCTGTGAATATTACTCGCAATAATGCACCGGTTATTAAATCTAGGATTTACCCAATGTGTAAACTCAGAATAACACGGAACAAGCATCGAGTGCATAGCGATATAATTGGACATCCACTGTATCCGATGGGTGCACGTATACACTCAGGATACTTAAAAGGCATACCAAAACAAACGTATATAATATGTAGCCGTTGGGCTAAAGAAGATAACCCTGACGAGAAATCAGGTGACCTCGTCAATCTTTGTGAACAGTGGTGTCGTCACAAGGAAACCGTCTATTAGCCGAGAAACGTATTTTTTTGAAGTATGATGAACACATAATTTATAGACATGTTCAAATTAAAGAAGTATCTATTTAAACTTATTTTGTATTAAAAAATAAGATTATACGAAACTTTGTCAACAAACTAACCAAGAGCATACTAACGCACTTGAAACAAGTGGCTACAAAAAGGCGATTACATCTTTTGGTAGTTTATTATACAAGACACTATATTTGGTAGCTGAAATATTGCATACGCTGTGTTTTCTTTCTACTCTATGTTGATTATGAATAAGTTGATTTTCAATATGAATTTTCATATTATTAATATATATCGATGGAAGTATAATTATATTTTATTTATATATAGTATTGCATATTGTGTAATAAAATCGGGTTCTTATTTTGGTTTGTGTTGCTACTAAAATATTTATATACCTACGTTAAAATGAGTGAATATATATATATATATATATAAATTAAGGAATTTCTTTACGAAATACTTAACAACCAATATTGTTGTGTTTTTTGTAACTGAATGATTTGATATGCTATTGATGAGGTTGTTGACTTGGTCTTGTATAATAATACAACAACAAACTGCATTTATATTCATAAGTCATGATGTATAGTGTTCTTATTAACTGATTATGCATTACCATACTGTATAAAATTGCCATAACATTTATATCAGGATTGTTACATGGTAAATTTTACATATATTTATTGTTTAATCGTTTAGTGTTGAAATTCAAATTGTCAACCAACGAAATCAACTTAAATAAAATGGGTTGTTTTTCTATTTTAAATTAGTTATATATTATAATTTATTGTTTCTTTTTGAAAGTAACTCAGTCGACTACAAAAGTTGTTTAAAATTCTATTTTGTCAAATTATGATTGTTATCGTCATCACTATCTTCAGATTGTTTCAAGCGCATCATCCGCCACATCAATCAATCCGGTTTCATACACAAACACCGTCATCAGTCCGTCTCCTGGCGGGTTTGTCGGGATTCGTCTATTGTCCATTCGAACGACGCCTACCACGACCACCTCGACAGTTGTCAACACCACGTCCTGTTCACAAACTCCCATTGGATTGTCGGTACCGCTCCAAACACAAATCGCCTCATCGCCTTCTACAATTGCGACCAATTTAATGGTCGTGCGTTCCTCATCGCCAAATTCATCATTGACTGCGACAACCCCAATGCGTATCAATTCGTCTGGACAACATTCGTATCCAATCCAATTGAATTCAGATGTGCAACAACACCAAAGTGGTCCAACCGTCTACATCCTCAACACGTCCACCGTGAGTACGGTCAGTTCGACCAGTTTTCCGCTATTAGCCACGATGGCCACAAATTTGACCGTATCGACACCGTTCATTTCTCCAGTTATGCCCAATTTGACGACTAGTACTGCCAATAGTACCGATTATGGAAGTGTCGTATTGGTCAATTCCTTGCCGCCAGCGTCGGCAACAACAACAACGATGACGTCAAGTCTGTCCGAATTGACAAACAACACGACTGCTAATTCGTCTGCCGGCGTGTTTCATGTTCGTATTAAATCGAATTCCTTATCAACAGCATCTGATTTGGAGGCCCAAGCGGTTTGTGGTTTGAATAGTCTGAGTGACGGCGGTTCTTTGGATGTAAGTTATGTTGAGTTATGTTGATTGTGATAATGGTTATCATCCATTTATTATGGTTACTAACGTAATCACCTCTGCATTATTATCATATTTGTACAGTATATTAGATGAGGCCGATGGCCTGATAAGTATAACGAAGGTAGATGAATAACCAAGTTTCTTGGCTGGAAGACGGCATTCTTGTGATGGCGCTACTGTTCACAAATATTAACGAGGCAGCTTCATTTTTTGTTAGGGTTCGCTTCCTTAGCCAAACAGCTGAATGTGATATACGTATACTTTGAGCTATTTTTAAGTACTCTAGGTGTATGCTTGCACCCACCCGTTGAAACGGAAGCTATACCACTGTACACTTGGTCCCTGCTGTTAGTTTAAGTGTTTGAGAGCATCTAGTCCGTGATGCACGATGTAGAGATGACAGTCAGACATAGCATCACTATTGGAAATTGATAATTTATAGGAATTACTTAAATCCTCAGGATGATTAGTATAATGTGCCTGGGTGGTCTAGCGGTACCTGGGTTCTATCCCCACTACCGGTACCAAAATGCGGGCCCACGTTCGGCTTCGCTAAAATGTCGACTGCTGAAAGATGCGTTTCTTGTAAAACATTCAAAGTAGTAAAATGTTTTTTTTTGATGATTGTGTTTTATGTTTATTTTATTAACTGTAATGTTTTACATACAATATCTTAAACCAACCAAATGACAGTTTACAGCTAATTTTCACAGAAAAATCGAATGTTCTTGTTTATATTATAGGAGTTTAAAGTTTTAGTTTCTTGTGGCTATTTTTACAAAATAACATGTTTTGTGTGAATTTTTGTATATATTGTATTGTTTAAATATTGGCGCATTAGTAAGAGCTTTGGACGTTAAACTGAATTAAATTGGACATTATCAGTAGTTTTTGGTAATATTACTGTCTTTAATAATATATATAGCACTCACTAGTAGCATAATTTGTTTTGCTTGATACTAGCCTAACTAACATATTCGATTTGTGAAGGTAAGAAAGTAATTCACTTATTAGTTAATAAACGGTATTGCAATGGTGTCATGGTTCACAATGGTTGATAAGTCTATTTGAATTTTTTTTATCAAAGTTGTATCTTTTAGCGAAATGGCTACTTACGCATCTATTATCCAAAGCATTAGCCTAGTTATACAGCTATGCACTCGATCTCTGATTCATGTTAGTTTAAATTCCGCATACATCGTATGGGAACATTTGAATTGTCAGAAAGTGAAACCTTGTTAGGCATTCTTCAAATTCGCTTACTTATTATCATTTTATTTCCCAACAATTCAGAATTTGAAACTGCTTCGAGATGAGGCCGTACTGCACAATCTCAATCCAAAGTTGCTCAAGGCGACTTCGTCGTGCACTTCCGTCTTGCACAATCTCGTCACTTCGTCATCCAAACCCCAAACCACGTCTGCCGAATCGTCTGCTCAATGTTTCGACAACATTTCATCCTCATCATCATCGTCATCTTTATCTACTCCTCCATCTGCCAAACATCATGCTGTCGCCATGGATTACGAATTGTCTCTAACCGAATCATGGCTTCACGACTTGAGTATACAATATGCCAACAGCCTGATGAATGCAGCTGACGATGGTGACGACGAAAACGATGTCGAGGATGGCTGTCGCGTTACCAAAGAAATACATTCTAGCCAGGATGATGATGACGATGATGGCGGTGGCGGTGGCGGTGGTGCTGGTGGTGAAGACGAAGGAGTGGAAGAAGAAGAAGATGAAAAAGAAGCAGTTGATGGCAACAAGAAGAGGAAAAAGTTCAAGTCGGACGTTCGGGGAAAAACGCGACAGTCGCAAGCCAAATTATTGGCCAGTCAAAATGTCTTGTGGACTGTCGATCCCAAAGACGGACGCGAATGGATTTTGAACGGTCGGCCACCCAGACCACCACTGATGATTCATTCGCGAAGTGGATGTGGCTATTTTGGACGGGTTGGCAATCAGGCTGCTGGCCGATCGAAAGCATCGCATTTCCTGAGGTGGGTGTTTTATATTGAACCAATGTTTGGCTTTATGGTGTATGGGGAGTCTAATGAGTATACGATGGTAGGATCAATTGAGCCTGAGGATTTGGGCAATGCTTATTAAGTTAACGATTTCCAATCATGATGATATTCCTGACTGTTCATCCTCCATGTGGTGCATCCTGGACTCGAGGTCAACAGGCTTATAGACTAATGACAGCAGGGACCGAATGCATATCGCTATCACTGGGCTTCCGCTTCGGCGGATGGATGCAAAAATGCACCCAGGATACTTAGAAGGTATCTTAATGTATACGTACATTATATGTGAACAGTGGCACCGTATATTAGCTAAGTAACTTCATTATTCTTTTCTATTTGTTACACTTATTAAACCATCGAAGTCAATTTTTAATATGCCGTATAAATATCGAACATGATGAATAAATCAGTTGAGTTGGTTGCTAATCCAAAGTCACATTTTTATTCGTTTCGTATTTGCATCCATAATTATTACCAATTAGCAAACAACAGCTTTATAAGGTCATTATTCGATTACGTTTGCCGTTACTGATGATTATTTTTTTATAGATTTTAATATTTTATCGATTGTTTTGATTAAACCACACATACAATTAACCATTCCATTTTATCACGAACTCCAGTCTTTCCGAAATTCGCAACAAATCGTCGACAAAAGCTTCCACCTTTAACGAATCCTCTAACTCAGGCGGCATTCAAACAGCTCCACGCCGGCTTCGTCGCAGACGTCGTCAGGTATACAAATCGTCCAAGCTTACCAACGATGAAGATGCGACCACTGCTGTTGCTGCTGCAGACTCAACGACGACGAATTTGAGACTGGATCAGGATTCGAGGGAGTTGGATCATTATCATCGTTTGGTTCAAGATATATTGGCGTTGAGAATGGAACAGGATGAGTTGAACTTTATCCAATATCCCTTAACTATCACATCGACGCTGAATTCGACCGGATGGAGAGCTTCGTTGTGCGCCGACAATTTGGATTTGATGGTACGTTTTTCAATGATCTTGTCCTAATGTGCGCTATTTGAAGAGGAATGTTGCGTTCCACTTTTTATTCACAATGGAAATTGTCAGACAAGTGCTTATAACAGAGAAAGGACGATCATTTTCAAGAGTTTGTAAAGTTTGATTCAAAGAACTACTTGTAGGGGGTGTGTTAATGAAGGGCAAGGTAAAACGTATTTACTCAAAATTAATGTCCTTATTGCTTCAAACGAGATCTAAGGATGCCAATGATCTTGAGGATTTGACTAATGCTTATAAAGTCTCAATTTCCAATGATGCTGATATTCCTAACTGTTCGTCCTCCATGTGGTGCATTCTAGACTAGGTGTTCCTAGGTCTCTAGACTAATAACAGCAGGATCCGGATGCATAGCGCTATAACTAGGCTTCCGCTACGGCGGGTCGGTGCTAGCATACACCCAGAATACTTAAAGGTATCTTAAGGTATACATATACCATATGTAGCCGTTAGGATAAGGGAGATAACCCCGACAAAAAAATTAGGCAGTCTTGTCAATCTTTGCTAACAATGGCAACGCCACAAGGACGTCGTCTACGAAATATGGAAAATAATGAAGAAGTGATCACGCCACCAACCAAAGTGAAAATGGACTTACAAGGGCCTGATTTATAATTTTTCCTCGATGGCCTTGGGAATCAATGGAAAAGAGGCTTTGCTACCAGCTATTGGTTTTAAAGCATTGGGGTTCCCTTTATTATATATATATATATATATATATATATATATATATATATATATATATATATATATATATATATATATGCAAAAATATTTATAGCTGAAATTTAAGTTCAAGTTAGTACAACTTTTATAAAAAATCAGGCGGTCTTGTCAAATGGTGGCGCCACCACAATGATGCCGTTTATTATGCTTATCAAGTCATCAGGGTCGATCGTTGTGATATGCCATATAAATGTGGAACTAATGAACAATTACATAAATGATATGTCCAATGTCACGTCAAATTTTTTCTTTGTTTTAATTGAAAGTCGTATGTCTTGTAACGCTATTGATTGATATCGCTATCTGATTGGTCCATTTTGAAAACAACCAAATGATTACAAATTATGAGAATTTAACAATATGCTCTATTAATTATCTATTTTCTATCATGTGTGTCTTGTAGGCCTTCGCCGAACTAAAATCCTTGCGATCGGTCGAACACGTTGAATTGGGTCTTTTGGACCAATTGGATGTCAAACCGTCGAAGAGTTCACCTGTTAATCGCCGTCCAGCTTCTTTGCGCCACACTGACTGGACATTTGGTCACGATGCCGAGATAGCACTTAATCGCGACGCATCGTTCACGGGATTCGTCGAAAGACACGAACATTTGGAATTGGACGATCAGTTGGCGAAAGCGCTGGATTTGATCAAAGTAAGGATTATGTTGACGTAAAGTTGTTATTTGGTTAGGATAGGTGGGTGGCTTAGCCGAAATTTACACTCTTTCAAAAATGTTTTATCTGAAGTATTCAATCAATAATAACGAATGAATATTATCGGTTTACGATATGGTCACTTTTTATTATTTCCGTATTTATTAGACATTCCGAACGATTGCCTTTCATGTTTTATGTGTGCGAAGAAAATTTCATCTATGCAACAAACAACAAAGTAATGAAATTTCTTGGCTAATACACAGTATCCTTGTGACAGCAGTCTGATTTTTGGTTAAGGTTGTATTTCTCAGTTCAATAGCTACAGGTATTGTGCGTATACTTCAAGGTATCCTTTTAATATTGTGAATGTATACTTCTGCTAAAGCCTAGTTATATCACTGTGTTTTTGGTCCTTGATGCACCATATGGAGACGCTGAATCATTATTATTACTATTATTGAAAATTGCGTCATTACTAATATAATCAGGATTGTTAGTATTTATGATGAGGCTAAATAGCAAATCACCTAGTCATCTTATCAATAGATTGAAAATAGGAACAATATTTACTGAACTGACAATCGATGGCTTAGTAGCGAAAATGTCAAATGTTTTATACTAGTGAATTGGAGTGCTTGTTTGAGACTATCTATCCAAACTTGTAGAAAGTCTATTTAGTTTGTTTCCTGTTTGAATGTTTTGCGGGAAATGCATTTTTTAGCAAGTGGATGTTTAGCAAAGTCACAAACAAGGGTCCGCATTTAGTGCCGGCGGTGGGACTACGGTTTCAAGTCTCAGCGCCTTAGCCATCTCTTCCACTCCGTGGGCTACAACTAAGCAAACCATACAACACGTTGTGGTCTAACAATTAAACCATTTTGCTTATTTATTGTTGTGTGTCTTTTCTATGCCAGGGCATTATTCAACGAAAGCAACATACGCTCGACTCAATTCAAAAGTTAAATATTCAAACCAAGAATTTGATCGATCACTTTAGTCCCGAAGTGCACCAACTGGTTGAAAACATACGTCACGGCGGCAGCAGCAACAACAACAACAACAACAAACCCAACGAGGTTGACGCATCTACCAATGCGTCCGAAAGTCGAAACGACGAAATCGGACACAGCGATGATATGGCCGAGTACGACGCCGATACAGCTGCTACAGCTGCCGTCGTAGCTGCTTTGGGCAGTCGTGTCCATATGCTGCCGACGAAAGCAACGCTGTTGGACATGTCGTTGGCCGCGTCGATGGCTGCTGCTTCTCGTCGGTCGGCTGGGCGCAAGCGGTCGTTCCATTCGAATTTGCGGTCGACCCGAGGACGCAGCGAGGCTATTTCACTTATCAAGAATGCTCCAGCGACTACTGATCCACTTTCTGCCGTTTGTAACGGCGCGAATGCCGAATATGGATATCACAGATGAGGTGCGATTGTTGTTTTTTTTGTTTTATCCACAATTTGCATGAATGATTGTTGATGCTATTTAATGGTAACAGTTTTCGGTCCCGTACTGACGGATGACGCGTGCAATTTCTTAGGCAGTGCTTTCCGTCTAGTCTTGAATAATCTATCAATATTACGGTCTTAGAAGTCATATATGTTGACTTTATACAATTTGGACCTAATAATGGAATGTGATTAGTATTTATTATTATTATTGTTGGTTGATGTGAAAACCTGATAAATATTTCTATATTTGTACAGTTAATTAAACAATTGACTCAAGCATAACGAACAGGAGAATAATAAAGTTTCTTGGCTGATAAGCGTCATCTTTGTGACAACACCACTGTTTGCAAAAATTGACGAGGCTGTCTGATGTTTTGTTAAGGTTACGTTCCCGAGCCCAATCGATGTTTTGCTACTTTGGATGTTTTACGGGAAACGCATCTTTTAGCAGTGGGGACATTTTAGCGAAGCCGAACGTGGGCTCGCATTTAGTGCCGGTGGTGGGATTTGAACCCATATCCACCATATCCAAGTCGAGCGCTGTACCGCTAGACTACCCGGCACTATATGTATACTTTACGATACTTTTTAAGTATCAAGATGTATGTCTGACAAAGCAGGAATCTCAGTTACCCCGCTGTGAACTTAGTCCAAGATACGTTACATGGGAGTAACAGTCAAGATTATCGACATTGAAAATCGAAATGATATTAGCATTATTAGTATCTCACCGATATAAATAATATTTTATCATCTTGTGGTTAAATTGGCAGTTGGTAGTTATTTATGATATTTAACAGATTCGTGGAATTACATTACATTAGATAAGGTACAACACAGTGATTTCGTATTATTATCATAACTTTAATATCAAAAATTGGAAACAATACAATGCCATCAACAACAACAGCAACAATAATAATAATAATAATAATAATTGATGCAAACAATCAATGAATTAATAGGCCAATTTTTATCCAATAAACAAATAAGAACGTTTGTACTTTATCAAATTCTATTTTTTTAGGTCTCCCGGCGACATTCCCGTGTATGTATGTATTTTTTTCAAAATTTAAATAGGAAACACATTTTGGCACAGTGATTTTCTTTTAGATAATCATGTTGTCGAGGCGCGGTGAAATTGCAAGTGTTGATAATGAGTTTGTGAAACTGTGTCTGGGAGTTCCATTCGACAGTTTTGTGCTTGGATCATTGGCATACAGATTTTCTATTTTACTTATTGCAATTCCCCCGTGATTTACACCCCAGTGACTCCATTTTAACATGTGGTTAGCAAAATGTCACATGGATAACGTGATCATCAATATTTTTTGATAAAGTAAACATGTACTGAATGACAGTTGAGTAAAATGAATTATTAAGAGATTCGAATGCTTTTCATTAATGTAGAACATAATTTGTGGGTTATTCCTGAATGTATTTTGAATGGAAAATGCATTTTTCAACAAGTGGACATTTAATTAAATTCTAAAACTAATATATATATATATATATATATATATATATATTTATATAGTTATTATAGGGATGTTATTACCTGTAATATATTTAACAAGTGACCTCAGTGGATCCCTAGATAATGGCTTACATTCAGTGTCGGCGGTAGCACTCGAAGCCATGTCCATCTAAACTCGACTCTCCTAGACGTATTACTAGTGAACTCATTGTTGCATTTTACTGTTTTCTTTATTTTTCAGAATAGAATTACAAAATGGATGTGCGTTTTTTTATTGTTGAATAGTTTTGTGATTGTTCATCATCGGATCAACATGTGGCTGACCATGCTGAAAGATTGGCACAATCTCAGTGAATATATATATATATATATATATATATATATATATATATATATATATATATATATATATATATATATATATAATTGTATTTAATTTCCTACCTTTTTTCATTTGGATTGACGTTCATTATTAGATTTTTTTTATCTCTGTTTATATGTTTAGTATTTATTTGTGTAATTTAATTGTTTTTCCATATACATTTATTTATATATACATATATAAAGTGTATGTGTGCCCGTGTGTGTGTGGTTGTACACATTCCAATGTCAATTTTTGAATTAATAGACCATTTGTTTTGTATAATTATTACTACTGGCAAGTACAGAGTGGTTTGTGAATGTATATTATATAGGCTTTTTGACGGTGTGTCACTAAACCTTGTTTCATTTTGCATTGAATTATATAAAAGATTCTGTTGTTTGTGTGTATATATATATATTATAATTGATATTTTTGTCTTAATATTTTTTAAATTGGAGATTGTACTCACTGTGTTATATATATATATATATATATATATATATACTGTGAATATTCAATGTTAGAAAATAGATTATACCACTGTTACTTGTAATTCTTTTTTGAACTTTTATTTGTGTGCAGTTTGTGTTTGAAATGTGCAGTGTTGAAAAAGAAAATTTTTTAAGAGGTCTCTCTCTCTCTCTATATATATATATAATTGTGGTTAGTTACATAGTCACCTCTTCATTAGTTCAATATTGGTACGGCATATTAAACGATCAATTTCAACGGCTTGATAAGCGTAACAAACGTAGAAGAATAACGAAGTTTCTTGGTTTATAGACGGCGTCACTTTGCAAAGAATGAAGAGGCCGCCTGATTTTTTGTCGGGGTTTTCTCTTTTAACATATGATATACTTATTCCTTAAAATATCATTTAAGTGTTCTGAGTGTATGCTTGCATCCACCCACCGAAGCGGAAATCCAGTTATACCGCTGTCCATTTGGTCCCTGCTGTTATTAGTCTAGATGCTTATGGGTACCAAGTCGTGGATGCACCACTGAGGATGAACGGTTAGGAATATCTTTATTATTAGCAATTGAGACTTTATAAGCATTACTCAAATCCTCAGAATCATTAGTATCCATTTTCCATATGCAGCCTCTTATGCTTGTGGATCCGTCAACCTCCACCTCCCTCGAATATTGCCTCATCAGTTACTGTAAGAACTGGCGTCATCGCAAAGAAGCAGTCACGTAACCAAGAATTTTTATTTGTCTCCCTCCCACCAAGTTTAATTTGCATCTGACAACCTCTGCATAATGATTCGGGATGCTATGCCCACTTGGAACTAATAAATAGGTGACACCGCTACCAACGTTTGTTGTCGTATCCCCAAAGTAATACGATATTATCGTCTTAATGGCTGTTGTTGGAACTTTGATGCTTGTATTACGTTATTGTGCAAAACAAAAGCGATGCTTTTAGCGTACAAACTTTAAGTAGCAATATATATATATATATAAGCTGCTCCATGGTTTGTGCAGTGGCTCATCTGTGCGATGATCTCCCACGTTAAATTCAGAGATGGGTTTGTTCCTTTAACCACCACCACTTGTCTAGACTTGAGCAGCCTAACAAAAATTATACATTTGTATACTAACTGGTTGATTCTACCCAATTCCAACCTAGCTAGAACCTGTGTGTGTGGGGGTCCTGTTTAGAGAACTAATCGTTTTAATTTATGGGAAGGTTTTAGTCCTTCCGATAATTGCGTCTATAGAATAAGATACACATATTCTGTTTTATTGCAGTAGGCAGATCAATGAAATGAATTGGTTTGCATTGTGTTTAAGTACGTCAATTGTAATTTTCAAGTTTGTTAGTTGAGCGTATTGGCGTTTTTTTTTCTAACAAAGCTGTAATAATAGGTCACAGCTTGAAGATGGATCTTGTAGAGTGTTCAATACTAACAGCCGATAGATGGTATACATATTTCACGATCGCATCGCATCTAGTAACTGTTGGGGTATGAATGAGATGTTTGTTTGTGAAAAGAAATTATTTCAATGGTACATGCAAGTAAAAATTTTGCTATTATTTTTAGGCTTTGCGTTTTTTATAATACTAAGTAACATATTATTTCAGTAAAGCAATTTTTCCTCACTTGCAAAACGCAAATTGTTTATAACGTGCACATTGTATCCTATCAGTGTAATGATGCACGTAGTACAACATATTTACAGAGTTGCTAAAAACAACTGATCTAGCTTTGCATTGTATCAAAGGTTGGTAAGTGCAGAATATATTTGTTCATTGGGGGAAAGAGGACATTTTACGATAATTTTGACTCATTCTAAGGTTGAACGAACTTTATGATACGGACATATGTTGAATTAACACTAGAGGCTGTTGTCATTCAACTACCAACAATGGGAAAACGAAAGCAAGATGATCTAAAATGACTTGTTATCTAAAACGACACATTTTACCACAATCTAGTTTAGAAAAGGTCTATCATTTTTCAAAATACCGAAGTATTGAATAAGCCAAACTTTCGTAAATTTTTATCTAAATAAATTGCGCCAAACCTTTATAGACACAATGATATACAGCGCTGCCGTTGAACTGTCGACATCTTGGAGAGCCGTGGTATTCTCTAGACTGGTGGGAACAGACAAATAAATGTCTTAGTTATAGTAAAATAAAGATTATATTTGTAAAAAGTGTTTTCTGGACAATTTTAATACTTTGTGGGGGGCCTTTTTCTATGCAACGGTTTGAATGTTACAAAGTCAGGTTTCTTCTAGTTCTTTAGCAGTAAATTCTTTTCTTCGTTATTAAATTTATATATATATATATATATATATATATATATATATATATTATATATATATTACTTAGAGCTCTTATTGTTTTATCTTACGCCATTTTAAGTTACAGTAATCGGTTAAGTTAAAGAAACGCAGAGATAGTAGATTTAGTATTTCAAAATATCTAAGTAAACTTTCGGTTGTATGACACGTTTCAACAGCACGCCGTAGCAATCGCATCTATCAAATTAAAATCCGGTTAGAGAAGATGGATTGATAAGATTTAAAATGTATTCAGAAAATGATCGATAACCAGTTTTTAATGTTACTACTTTGAATGCTTTACGAGAAACACATCTTTTAGCAGTTGACATTTTAACGAATCCATTTAGTGCTGATGGTAGGGATCGAACCTATGCCCAAAAAGGGAGCCAAACTTAATTGGAAGACGTAACTGAAGGTGGGTCGCAGAATATTGATCGTTTACACGAGCAGTTAGCATTGCATTTATTATTTTTCATTTCAGTCCGACTCGCTTGTTGCCGAAATAGCCAGTCTGCAATGCACACTCGATCAGCTCAATGACCAATTGACCGCTTGTACCGATGGAACCAACGACGAATTGGAATTGTTGAAAGGCGACTTGCAAGAGTTGATCGGACTCAAACAAGACCAATTGTTATTGGCCAAAAAATCCGAACTAATCGAACAGATTGAATCGACGTTGGATAGTAGTCAGCCATTGTCATCAAACGATCGCCAAGACAAATGGTTTTGCGGCAGAAAGTGCAGCATTGCTGGATGGACGACGAACGGCAAATTCATTCGGCAAAATGCTGTCATATGTTCGGTTGACGACGACAATGGCGACTTGTTGGATCAGAACGAATCGCGTGTTCGACTATTTCTGGCCCATCCGACGCAGTGGATCGATGTGCCTTGTGTTCAATATTTTCAATCCAATTGCTGTGATCGCGGCGTACGCTGTCCGAATTCGCACGGCAAGATTGTCAATACGGAAGTACGATTGGAATGTAATTTGTACTGATTGAATTAAACCCCAAGGCTTGTTGGGTGCAACGGCGATAAACTGAATTCGGATCGGCTGAGTCATACTAAGAGAGAAGAGATGCTAATGATACTGGGGATTTGAGTAACGCTAATAAAGTCTCAAATTCCTGTCCCTCCTTCACGTAGTGCAGCTTGGACTATGTGGCCATAGGCATCTATATTAATAACAGCAGGGACTGAGTGCACTGGGCTTTTACTGGATTCCCGCTCTATGAATAGGGTCCTATCATACACCCAATAAACGTAAAAGGTATCTCAAGATATTTATTTACCCGATTAGGCTTGTAAATCCGTCAACCCTTAATTCCTCCATAGTAGATCGCCCTGTCAGTACCTGTAAACATTAGTGTCGTCACATGGAATCGGTCTTCTGGCCGTGAAAGTTCATCTACCTCCCCCCCCCCCCAAGTTTAATTTGCATCCCACATCCTTTGAGCATAGGAATGCGGGATGCTATGTAACCTTGGATCTAATGAACAGGTGGTTCAGTTTTGACAGATTATCGAAAAGTTATTAGCATGATCGCTTTTTCATCACTACTGTGATTTTTAATAAATGTAATCCGAAATATGTATTGATTTGAATAATATCGATCTCAAAGCAAAATCGTTGTTCAATATAATATGCTTCTACACACATTGAATTTTTATATTTAGGCGAATGTATACATGGTCACATGATATGCTAATATATTCGAATCGTATTGAATGAACTTTGTATAATTGCCCTGTTACTCCATCATATTGTTTTCAATGTGAACGATTCGGCATCTCAATAAACAAGTAGATACAAAAATGGTGTTTTGGTCTTCAAGAAACACCTTTCATTGACCTTGAAATTACCAATATATTAAGTTTTAATTTTGATTGGTTATTGAAACAAACAATTTTATTCGATCAATCAAAATTAAAATTTTGTAGGTCATGTGAAAACATGGCCTGATTGTTATAATAATTGCCTTTTTCAGGATTTAGGTGAATGGTACGAAGCCAGTCCAGAAGAATATTTCATTGAAGGTCGGCCCTGCTTGGCTAAATCACCCATTGGTGGTGGAAAGTTATGGCATCACGCTCATTTGCTCCACACCGATCCAGATGAAGGGACTTGTGTAGTCGAGTGGACGAAACGAAATTCGAAGCATTCCAATAATAAGCGAAAATCTTATGGCAATATTGAGAACGAAATTGTTAATCTGCCTCTCGATGCTGTGCATATTCTGCCAATAATCGCTGATAGTGATCAAGATGATGATGACGATGATGATGATGATTTTTTGCCTTTGAAGAATGAATACGACTCATCCAGTTCGTCTAGCAGTACCGAAGAAAAAGAAGACGAGAAACAGTCAGTTGCCAAAAGTCAAAGTGTAGGTTTACTCTTTTGGAATTAAACAGAGTATGCATTTTAGGTAAGTTTTGAGTGACCTATTAAAAAAATATCTTTCGTTTCAAAGTAGCTCATCGGTAAGAGTTCTACTTTCGGATTGATAGAGAAAGATTGCATTTGGTTTGTATAGCCTTGGACAATTTGAAAGTACTTCAGGTTTAAAATTATACGTATATTATACGTATGGCACTAACTACTGAGGCCGTTACATCTATTTAGCTGAAACCTAACCATAATATCCGATTGGGAGAAATTATTGATTTGGCTTTTATATTGTCATTTCAATACCAACTTGCGTTTTCTATCCTCATTTAGATAATCAAACACTTACAAGTTTTTTAATACTACTACTACTATTGCCAATAATAATAATTTTAATTGCAGTTGTATATTTATTCATTTATTAGTTGGTTATCTCTTCTTCATTTCTCATCTTAAAAGAATATTTTCCCACTATTCTATATTATTATTATTATTACATTGGGCTTTAATATCTCACCAGAGATACATTCAGCGCAAAAAGACACTTTTACCATCAATAAATAAATAAAATAGTAGAAATGATATCAAAGTGAAATATAGAGTGTCATAATAATGAATATAATACGGTAAACTTGTAGTTCGAAAAATAATTCAAAATTACTGTATTTTGAATGAGTCATTATAAGGCACAGTTACATCATTATACTGTAGGATGTCCAAATTGGTTCAAATAAATGCGTAGGTGGAATGATTCCTACTTTGATAGGCATGTTAGAAGTTCAATTTTGTTTGATTCTGGATTTGTTAATATTCTGGTTAAGCATGGCAGACGTGAGTATTTGTGTTGATATGAAAAGAAGATTCCGTATTTCTAATAGATACAAGAAAATAAACAAGATTTTCGTTAAAGAATAACACTCTTGTGATGGTACCACTGTTAACAAAAGTCTGGTCTTTTAAACCTAATTTCTACATAATAATAATAATGTATTTTTGGTGGCATAGGAACCTCCTCATTAGTTCCAAATTCGCATGGCATTGGTTACATTTTTACGGAGGCTACATAACATAAGTTGGTGGCAGAGTCACCTTTTCATTAAATCCAAATTTGAATAGCTTCTCCAGTTCCAATACGAAAAGGATGCGAATTGAACTTGGAGCGATAAATTTAGTTTATTGGCGAGAAGATGCCAGTGTTCACGGGAATTAACGAAGCGATCTTTTTTAGGATTGACGCCAGTTGACGGATTTATAAGCCTAATAGGCTACATATGGTAAATAGTCATCTTGAGATACCTTTTAAGCATCTTGGGTATATGCTAGCATCCATTCACTGAACGAGAATCCAGTGAAATCCTAGTTGTACCGCTGTGCACTCGGTTCCTGTGTTATTAGTTTAGATGCCTAGGGGCACCACATGGAGGACGAAGTCAGGAATATTACCATCATTGGAAATTCAGACTTTATAAACATAACTCAAATCCTCAGGATCATTAGCATCCCGGCTACACACATGGTGTTGGTATATTTTTAAAATTTCTTTTGTCACCTACATAGTATTGGAAATACAAAGCTGATACTTTTTAAATTTTGCAGCACAATTGAAGATGTCAAACATTTTTTTCGTTCCGTACAGTATGAGTCAGAAAAACTGTTCCGTGTAATTTCACTTTATATGAAATGGCATTGAACATGTTACATATTTAAGATTTTATTTTTACGACATCCTCTTGTTGTTTCTTTAGCAACATTTGCTTTTGTTGTGAAAAGCTTACCTTTCGCTTTAGACCTCCTTTTTCAACCGGACCTGGTACCAGTTATGGTAGAGTTCCTATTTATTATAAGTCAAGACGACTCATTTTTAATTGTCCCACTTACATTATGAGATAATTTTAAACTAATTGTATTTACGAAATACTTGCATATTTTATCTTTGTATGTGACACCTGTATAGTAGTTGAGGAAATTGACAAAAATGACCACATTATGATATTAACGTATTCAGCATATGCTGCTTATCTTAAATATATCTAACTCCCTCCAATGTATATATATATATATATATATATATATATATATATGCTTATTTACCAGAATATTTTTTCTTGATAATATATACCAGCCCTCACTCCAACACTATATCATTATTTTAAAAAATTAGAAAACCCATATAATTTGTTTAAAAAATAAAATATATATACATACATATAAAACCAAACATAAACTTCAATTTAGACAGTTTACGTCATGTACATTGTTTTTAATTATTTCGTTAACTCGCTTGAGATAGGAGTCTACAATAATAATAATAATTATTATTATTATTATTATTAACTATTGATACGCTAATTGGGAGCAACTAGAAGTTAGTATTCGGTTACTAATGCCTTTTTCTATCCAAACAGAAAGCTGAAAGAAGACAAGAAGTTAACACATGCAAATACTCAAGAGTTGTATCTTATTGCACCTTAAATCGGAGGTGCAGAGCAGGTGGAATGGGGATTCGTAAAAAAAGAATGTCAATTTTTAAACTTATTTTGTAGGGATAGATCGATAGGCTGCCCCACTACATTTACCGTCAGGTGCAATGTGTGTGTGTAGTGACTAACACAGTAGAAGAACACAACCACGAATACTCAAGGGTTCCCAAAAGACAACGGTTGACGGAAGATTGAAAAGTAATTGTAAACCATTTATTTGCAGAAAGAATGGTCGTAGTCTTACGTACATAATCATTTTAATAAAAATAACAGCAAAAAGGAATATCTATAACCTACGTCACCAATTGGGCTACAGTAAGTACACTATTTATAGATTTGTTTTAGGAGTCTCAACATTGGAAGAAGTTTGAACTGAAATAGGGAATAAGGGGCTTACAAAACAGACGCCAGCAATGATTACCGTCTTGATAGTTTTTCCAATCGGAAACAGCGGGAATAGTTTTAGAAATTGACCAAAAGTGTTTGTTTTTATGCTACTTACAATATAAATAGGGACAAGGATGGATGGTCATTTGATTCATGCTTTGCAGATATTTGTTAGTGGTGTTAGTTGACACACATGCAAGTGGCAGATCTATACCAGTAATACATTCTGTTATAAAAAATGAGTAATGCTCAACATAAGTTAGTGTGTGTTTTAAACAATTAATGGGAAACACGAATATTTTTTTTCATTTTTTTTTTATTTTTATTTTTATTTTTTTTATTATTTTATGTTTGCTACTTTGAATGTTTTACGAGAAACTCATCTTTCAGCAGTGGACATTTTAGCGAAACCGAACGTGGGCCCGCATTTTAGTGCCGGTGATGGGATTCGAACCCATGCCCACCGAGGTCCAAATTCCGAGCGCTGTACCGCTAGACCACCCCGGCACATATATATATATATATATATATATATATATATATATATATATATATATATATATATATATATATATATATATATATATATATATATATATATATATATATATATATATATATATATATATATAAAACCCTTTTGCTTTAAGAAGAAGCATGGGGCAATAAGACAACAATTACAGCAAAACAACAACAACAACAAAGTCTCGTTGGCATTGAAGATTCTGCAAATCGAAGATTGAGCTTTCTTTCGGCTTTCACTCAACCTTGTCATCTGGTAACTTTGCCATCTAGAAACGTTGTTGTTTGCCGGAAAGTAGACATAGATTGTGCAGCTACGGAGCTAGTCTACGGGACAACACTGCGGTTACCAGGTGAATTTTCCTCCGATTTAAGGTGCAATAAGAAACAACTCTTGAGTATTTGCATCTGTTAACTTCTCGTCTTCTTTCAGCTTTCTATTTGGATAGAAAAAGGCATTAGTAATCGTCTCCAAATGGCGAATATCAACTTCTAGTTGCTCCCAGTTAGCGTATCAATAGTTTGCATATTTTTCCATTGTAAAATGCCGTACATCGGCGAATTTTGCGCGTGAATCATTCACATTTGATGTATACTGTTATATTGGCATACTATTAACTCTAATACGTTTCTTAACTAATATCACGCATATCATTATGCAGGTTAATTTTGGGGTTTTTTTTGTCTATAATTTTATTTTAGTTGCTGACCGCTAATTTTATCGTATATTTATAATTGTACATATTTCTTGTGTGCTGAAAGCTACTTCTACTGAAGTATCTAAGCCATAATAATAATAATATACAAGTCACATTTTCAAGGTCTCACCCCCAAATCGTTGACCAATAAAATACATTAATCAAACTTCCAATTAGGCTGCTTCGTTAATTTTTTCTAAAAGTGGTGCCGTCTATCAGTCAAATGTTTTTGTTATCTTCCTACTTTTGTTTAACTATCAAAACCAATCGTTTTGTTACTTTCCTACAATCATTGCATATTTCAACCTGAGGATTTGAGTAATGCTTACAAAGTCTCAATTTCCAATGTTGATGATATTCCTGGCTCTTCCTCCTCCACGTGGTGCATTCTGGACTAGGTGCTAACAGGAATTCAGACTAATAACAGTAAGGATCAAAGACAATGGTATTCCTGGGTTTTCGCTGGTCTCCTGTCCAGTGAATGGACGCCAACATAAACTCAAGATGATGAAAAGGTAACTCAAGGTATCCCTTAATCACATGTAGCCGGTTAGGCTTGCGGATCTATCAACTGGCGTCAACCCCGAAGATCTCATCATCAATTCCTGTGAACACTGGCAACATCGCAAGAAAGCGGTCTTCTGGTCAAGACACTTTATTTATTCATTCGCCAAGTTCAATTCACATCCGACAATATCTTCGTATAGGAATTCGAGATGTTATGCAAACTTGAAATTAATGAAGAGGTGGCTCTGTTACCAACTTATAATATTTTTATTTCAAATTTAAAATTATTATTTAAGTGTCAATTTTGATATCTAATAATGTGCTTGATTAAAAGTTTATGCTTTTTCACCTATTCTATTTATCTTTAAAAAATGTCAGATTCCTCACAAATATCCCAAAGTCAACTTTACCCGAGGAAAAGGACAAGCAGGTACCTTGTACACAGACGACATTGTCGATACTCCTGCCCCAACCGCAGACAATCAAAATCAATCGGCTCAATCGTCCCAAGTCAGTCGTCCATCGTTGGGTGATTGGGAAATGCATACGCGCGGAATCGGGTCGCGCCTCCTATCGCGCATGGGCTATCCAGGTTACGGAGGATTGGGTCGATTCGGTCAGGGTATGCAAAATCCCGTTGCATCGTCACTCGAAAAATATCAAATCCGTACGATGAAGTGGAACAGACGACCGTCTCTCGACGTAATCATGATGAAACGCAGCAATTTGTCGTCGACACACAACCACAGAAAAATTGGCGCCAAAAAGACAAACAACGGAACATGTACTCAATCGCGAAACAATTGTACTTCTATTGTCAAAAATAACGTATTTGACTTTCTCAATGTAACTTTGAAAAATAGTGCCAAAGATTACTGTGACGATTCGTCTGCCAAACCGTCTCAATCGACCAAAATCGTGATCGCCGATCAAAAGTCTCTATTCAAATTACAAGAACAAATTGGACGTTTGAAAATTACAATTCAAAAAACTCAAGAATCCGTCGAACGAACACGAGGCAAAGATCGTTTGGCTAATCAAATGGCTGAAGAAAATTTGGCCAAGTATCGGCGGGAATTGGGTCAATTGAGACAACGTCAGCGGCAAATGGAAAAGGCGATTCAACGCAAAAGTGACGAAAAAAAGTTGCGAACATTTTGAGATGTAAATTTCATGGTGTCTGTATGTACAATTGCTTGTGTCCAAAATGTGATGTATTTTTTATTGTAAATAAATTATTTTACTGATAGGATAACGCTTCATTCATTCATTTTGGTTGGTGACGTGGTCACATCTTCATTATTTCCCATATTTATACATGTAGAACGATCGATTTCGATGGTTTGACAAGCGTAGACAAACGTGGAAGAATAAAGTTTCTTGGCTGGTAGACGGCATCCTTGTGACGTCGCCACTGTTCGCAAAGATTGACGAGACCGCCTGATTTTTTGTCAGGGTTATCTCCCTTAGCCCAAGGGCTACATATGATATACGTATACCTTTAGATACCTTTTAAGTATCCTGGGTGTATGTTCGCACCCACCCGCCGTAGCGGAAGCCCAGTTGTACCGCTGTGCACTCGGACCCTGCTGTTATTAGTCTAGATGCCTAGGGGCACCTAGTCCAGGATGCACCACGTGGAGGACTAACAGTCAGGAATATCACCATCATTGGAAATTGAGACTTTATAAGCATTACTCAAATCCTCAGGATCATTAGCATCCCTAACGCT
Source organism: Cardicola forsteri (assembly GCA_025895645.1). NCBI lineage: Eukaryota > Metazoa > Platyhelminthes > Trematoda > Strigeidida > Aporocotylidae > Cardicola > Cardicola forsteri. The sequence goes on along the minus strand of JAKXYG010000447.1, from coordinate 47,035 downwards.
TCAATCAGTTGCATATAAAAATTAATTATTGTACTGGGGTGGTCTAGTGGTACAGCGCTCGACTCGAATTTGGGCGGGCAAAGGTTTGATCCCATCACCGACCAACTAAACATTTGACTTCGTTAAAATGTCCGCTTGCTGGCAAATGTTTCTCGTGAAGCATTAATCATCTATTGTATTGAAAGACTGTTGTTAGAAGATCAAACCTATAACGTGGATTTGAGAGTTGCCAAAGCAGAGTTATTGGATGTTAGGTCACACCTAGTAATAATAAATCCTTAAAATAATATGTAAACTGTATTAATAATAAGTCCACTATAGTCTATCCCAAGTTCAGTCAATACACGAATTGCCAAGTTTCAATTTCCTATTGTGCTGTCGAATCGAGAAAAAGACGCTATTGCGATAAGCTGACGTTTGTCGAAGTTGGCAAATACAATTTGTTGATTCTACACATTTGGGGTACTAATGATCTTGAGAATTTAAATAATGCTCATATTGTCTCCATTTACAACGATTGTGATAATCATGATTCCGCATTTCCTTGTTATGCATCCTTGACTCAAACTAAAATGGAGCGAAGACCAGTGCACAACGGTATACATAAGCTTGTCTTGGCAAACATCCCAAAGGCAACTTATGCTATATATGTACCCATTGAAGTAAGAAACAATCCTAACAAAGAATATATGGTATTTTTGTGACGGCGTAATTATCCATAAAAATCAACAAGGTTATTGAATTTTTGTCAACGTTTGCTCCGTTAACCCATAGTACAAGGTATGAGCATTACTCAGATTATTAGCACCATGGGGTGAATAAGCTAAAGCGCTAATATTAACACCGTTAACACCATTAGGTTATATCTACCGATCGAAAGATCAGCATTCAGACGCTTGCTTTAGCAGGTCACTTGATCATAAACTTTTAGCACAAATAAACTGACCAAAATGATATGCCACTATATATATATATATATATATATATATATATACATATATATATATAGCTACTCGGCTGGATAGAAGTCGTCGCTGTAGCTATTCTACTAGACTATATCAGCAGAGAGTATTTTAGTTTACTATATACTAATCCCGATCCTCCAAAAAAGCACAACTTAAAAACAAAAACAACTTTTCAATAAGAAACAAAATATTTATAGCTTTTGATATACATGTAGTGAGCGGTAGTGAGACTGTTAGACTGGTTTGTAATCTAATTTGGTTTCCAATTTCTTGGCATCGCTTATTTTGCGTACGGCTTTCATGTAATCCTCTTCGATCGTATAATCTCGTTCTGCCCGGATTGCAAACATGCCTTTCAAAAACGAAAATAAATGTTAAAAACAAGGTCATAAATTGGAAAACCGAGAAAATGAGTAAAAGCTACAATTTCACTCAAAAGGCGTTTTACTATAAAATTCATTTATCGTGATTTGAAAAGATGTAACGTCATTAATTATTGGCGTTATGCACTGGAGTGCTACAAGCAACCAATTCGTATCAGTGAACAGGAGTTCAATCCCACCATTGGCGCCCAAGGGATACTAAAAATCCTGATGATTTAATTAATCCTTTTAAAATGTCAATTTTCAATAATGGTGGCAATCTCAATTTCGCACCTCCATATAGTGTGCCCTGGAGTCGAACTAACATGGATCAGGGATCGAGTACAGAAATATAAACGGGCTCCTACATTGACGGACAAATGCAAGCATACACTCGAGTACTTAAAATGTATAAAGTATACATATACCATGTGTAAATATCGAACAAAAAATCAACTTTTTTATCAATCATTAAAAACAGTGGGGTCATTACAAGGATGCCGTCTGTCATACAAAAAGCTTGGTTATTTTCCCATGTTTATAAAACCATTGGAGGCGATTGTATTATGTACTGTACAAATATAGCAATAACAAATTAATGAACACTAACGCTAAATACAAACAGTCATTTAAAGCTTCACTGAATGTTCGCTTGCTAAAAATGATATTCCTATCAAACATTCAAGCAATAAACCAACAAAAATAATTAAATAATTTGTGTGACAGTAGTCTAAGAAACTTGTTGACATTATATGTGACAATCATAAACTATTTTGGCCGGGACTTTATCTTGGAAACAATGGCAAAGTCGCTGGACTGACATATCTGTGCTCGCCTCCAAAAACCGTAAACAATGGAGAGGAATTATTCGTGATGCTTTGAGAACTTGGAACTAATAAAGAGGTGGCTTGGCCACCAACTTTATTGTTGTTGTTGTATTAATTAAAACAGATGTAATGCAATTGTATAAACGTACCTGCTTCGGTGCAAACGTTTCTTAGATCAGCACCATTATAACCATCGGAAAGTTTAACTACCGCCTCCCAATCTACATAATTATATCCAAAAAAATATTGTTTATAAAACCAACAAAGTCAGAACATACATATATATTGGATAAAAATGGAAAGTACCATATAATTAAAATCAAATCCTAACAAAGTTAGGTTGGTTAATGACAAAGTCACCTGTCTTCATTAGTTCCAACTTTGTAACATACTTCACACGACGTAATTCCAATTATTGCTTTGTAAACCAAATCCCATTTATGCAACAAACGTTGGAAAATGGTACAGTTAATTAGTGCCAACGTTTACTTATTTCTCTGTCCAAAGATAAATAACCTTAGCCAGATGGCTACATATAACAATTTCCGTCGTTTATTCGTCGCTTACACTAATAGCAAATTTAGTAATGAAGTATCTAAATTAATAGTAACAATTATAGTAATGAAAGAAAATTTTGCTGTGTATCTAATAAGAACTTGCTCATCACGCATTAATAATAGGAAAGTCTGCAATTGTACTAGTGTACTGTCAACAAAAAACCACATCACACATTTTCCTACCTATATTTCCATGTTTGGCAATTGGAGCCGAATGAATTTTCAAAACTTCCAAACGCGATTGTTCATTAGGCAAAGGAATTTCTTTGGAAAAAATAAGTAACCAAAACAAATCATAGAATTTTTCATTCATAAACAAAAGTCAAATTTATTCCATCACATTTTATTATAAACACAATTATATAACATTAAATCTTTCATTATAACATATTAGCTGGTCCAGTGTTACAATTCCAATTAAATACTTTTTTAAAGTTGTATTTGTCCTCTAATGAATTTATTGAAGCATTTAACACCTATTGGGAAGCTTTTAATTAATATTTACTTCTACTAAAAAAATACAATTTCTTTTCATAATCTTGTCCAATTATTTTTAAATAAGTCTATTCAGTGTCTAATAACAAATACAAATATTTGAATATGATTACATCGATTACAATAAATAAAAAATTTTTAAATATAAATAAACTTAGTGAACAGTTGAAAATTCCCAGCCGCTACTTCAAAGCTATTATTACTTCTATATATTCGGATTAATAACTTCAAAATCTCTTAACAGTTTCAGTAAATCTGACAGCATTGTCTAACCATAATGTCTTAGCATCTAATTGTTTAGAACATAAGTACAAAAGCTATACTTAGCGTTAAAATAAAATCTTTGAGATTAAATAATTTTCTTTATTACAAAGAAAACTCTATGTAATAAAAACAGAAAACTAACCAATTTTACGATCCAAACGTCCAGGACGCAAAAGAGCAGGATCTAGAGTGTCAGGTCGATTAGTTGCCATAATCATTTTCACCTGTTAATTACGATAAATATTTACGCATTCATCATTTAATAATAACATGCAGAAATCATATGCTAAAAATTAATTTGCACTTAAAACATGCATTATATCATCCACAATAAAATAACATTATACACAAAAATTACATCTGCAATTAAAAACACCTTAATTATTTTCATTTACTATCAAAAATAAGTAACAAATCTAGTAACAAATAAATAATAACTAAAAATAAGATTTAAACATCCTTGACGCATAAAAACTCAAATTACCACATAACGGACTCCTCAATAAAGTAATAATAAAGTAATTAAATAACATCTTAAAAGTTTAAAAAACTATTTTAAAGCTAAGTTTAAAACACGTCAAATCAGTTCTAACTAAAAATATCAAATTTCATTTAAAAAAATAATTCAATTCAAAAATATTTACTTGACCCAATGCATCAAAACCATCCATTTGATTCAATAATTCCATTAAAGTACGCTGGATTTCTCGATCAGCACTGGTACCTTCAGTGAAACGGCGACCACCAATGGCATCAATTTCATCCATAAATATAATACATGGTTGATGATCACGGGCATAATTAAACATTTCACGAATCAAACGAGCAGATTCACCAATATATTTATCAACAATTCCGCTAGAAACTACCTATATATATATATATATATATATATATATATAATACGTATTTTTATCAATGGTCTAAGAACATTACTTTCAAATCCAAAAAATATAATTATTATAAAAAATAATAATAAATTAGCGATACCTTCAAAAAATTTGCATCCATTTGTGAAGCAATTGCTCGAGCCAATAAAGTTTTCCCTGTACCGGGAGGTCCATAAAGAAGACAACCTTTGGGTGGAGTTATGCCAACCCTCACAAATAATTCCGGATTCATCAATGGAAGTTCAATTACTTCCCTCAGTTCTCGAATTTGATCAGAAAGACCACCAACCGAAGCATACGAAACTGCCCCAGGATCCTCTGTTGACATATTATGAACAAGAGGATCAACTTCTCGGGGAAGTTGTCGCATAATTGTAAGTGTTGTCATATCCAAAGCAACACGAGTTCCAGATTTTAAATTGCTACTTTGAAGACTCCGACGACAACCAACAACATAACGGGGACCATTACTAGCCTTTACAATAACTTTAAAAATGAAGAAGAAGTCCATAATACACACTAATATCCACTGTTAATCTTAATAAAATACAAAATATACACAATTACACGTTTTAAAAATAAAAATCCTAATTTATTAATATTACTGCATTTTTTATTTAAAAATTTGTAACAAATAAATTGAATTAAATAATAGTAAAATAACTAACGTACAATGATCATCGGTAAGTTGTTTTAATACATCCCCAACAATCTAAATAATAAATAAATATTATTATTTTGTATATTTACCTGTCCAACACTTTGGAGAGCCTTTAAATCATTTTCTGATTTATCGAATTCTTTAGTAACACTTTTAGATTTTTCTCGGACTAAAAACTATTTAATAAATTTTTCCGAACCTTCTTTGAGTCTTGCATCAATTTCCCTATGTTCAACAAGCTTTCTTCGATAATAACTTAAGGCTTTCTCGCGGCCAGTCTCGTCAGATACAGTGACAGTCATAGCCAGTGATTAAGACGACGTAACGCAACCACTCTTTTTACGCGGGTAAAAAGTATTAAAAACACCTCAAATAAAAAACATTTATAAAAATTATATATATATAAAATAATAAAAATAAAACGTGTATATTAATTTTATTTAATTTTAAATTAGATTATTGCTTAAATATGTTGCTTTGTCTTTAACTAAACACTTTTTTCTTATAAACATTCTTTACTATTTTTAGTATTTTTAATAGTAAAACCAAACAACGTATTAAATGTTAGTGAATAAACTAGAACTTATACCAATATATGAGTAAGTCCAGAACCTTAGTCGCTTAAATCAGTTCGTTACTATATACATAGTTCTAAATTAATTTAATAAAAACTGGGGTGTTCTCTTTAATTAACGTCTATATTTTCTATTTAAGTCATCTAGAAATATGGCAAAGGCTATCTAGTAAATGGCAAATCAGATTTAAAAAACAAATTTAGCAGCTAAATCTAAAATGGCATCTAAAATGTGCATGGAACAACAAAATAATTCCAAGCGTTTAAATATTTTGCCAAAATTTTTGTTTAATTCCATAAGACATTTATCCAATCAGATTTTTCCTAATGGTTTATAATTAAATTTTTGTGATCTACCAACTTTTTACTATCTTTAATTGTTCATTCTAAAACCGTTCTTGTTTATCGTCCGGGTAAAAACGTAGATTTTGACCAACCAATTATTTTTGTTTAATTGTTTTTCATGAGCTCATTGTTTAAAATATAATTCCTCCAGGTAATTTTTTTAAATGCTTTTAAGCATCGGCGATGTAAAACATTCACCATTTTATTAACCGTGCTTGTGCACTTGCAGGTCTTGTTTCTATGCATTGCCGTAAATGTAACAAATCATGTCTACAAACAAAGTTTTGTTAGCAAAAGTATTGAAAAACATGACCATATTGATTAGGGTTCATAAAAGTCTAACACTACTTTTCCAAGTCTGGCTTTAACATTAATGGCGGTTTTTTCATCTTTACTAATAACGCTTCTGAGATATGTAAAAGAATCAACAGATTCAATATTTTGTCCACTAATTTTGATTTTTTTTTAAATAATTATTTAGTTTTGTGCATAACGCTTTCGTTTATAAACAGTTACTCCGTCAACCAACATGAGAAATACTGTAATGTCACTGAAGAGTGTTGAAAAATTATTTATGTATCGAGTCATAGTAAAATCAATAACCTAAAGAAACAAAAACGGTGACAAAATACATCTTTAACTTACTCCTGTAACACTTTTAAACATAGCAGTGTGACCACTTTTTGTTTAAACACAACAACTTGAGTTTTAGTATAACAAATGCATAATATTTATATATTTTAATTGTAAATTATAACAATTTTCTACTAATATTCTCAATAAACACTGTTAAAATCTTTTATAATATTATCTAATTTTAAGTCTTTTTTATGTGGACCTAATGGGGTCTTTCCTAGAGTTCTTAGGAAATGTGCCGATGTTCTTGCCCTCCATCTAACCTACATTTTCAACCTTTCCTCTTCCATTGGTTGCATCCCTAGTATCTGGAAATCTGCATTTATTAGACCCATTTACAAATCGGGATAAAAATGTAAAGCTAAAAGCTTCCGACCAATTAGTATCCTATCTTCTCCGAGTAAAACAATGGAAAGGCTTATTAGGTCCTACATCCTTGATCATATCATTAATTCTAATATTATTAACCCTGCTCAACATGAGTTTTTGCCCCGTAAGTCTTGTCTTACTAATTTAATAACCTACACCAATAGCATTTCTTTAATTCTTGAATTTAGCACTCCAATTAATACCATTTATTTTGACTTTACTAAAGCCTTTGATAAAGTCCCCCATGATCTGCTTTTAATCAAGTTAAGATCCTTTGGCATTTCTGGATCCATCCTTTCCTGAATCTCGAATTTTTTGTCTAATCGCTCCTTTAAGGTTAGATTGGGGGCTGATCTCTCCTCTCCCTGCAATATTATCTCTGGGGTTCCCCAAGGTTCAGTTTTAGGTCCTCTTTTGTTTATCCTTTTTATCAATGATTTACCCTCTGTTATTAACTCTAATATTCTTTCATACGCCGATAATGTTAAGATATGGAGTTCTAATCCAGAAGTATTGGGTAAATATATTTTTAACATTAACAAATAGACGCTCAAAAACTCTCTTCCGTTAAATCATTCAAAGTGTAAGCACATATCTTTTGGTAAACCATCTGGGAATGTCTTCAAAATGTCTCCCGATGATAATCTTCCAATATAAACTGTGAATTCAATAAAAGATTTAGGAGTTTTATTCGAATCATCACTTAATTTCGCGGGTTATCACAACAAAGCTACTCACACTTGTTACAGTTTGATTAAATTCTTTAATAGAAATTTAAGTGGTATATCTCCTAGGTGCGTTTGGTTAATCTGTGCCGGGGTGGTCTAGCGGTACAGCGCGAATTGACCTCCGTGGGCATGGGTTCGAATCCCATTACCGGCACTAAAATGCGGGCCCACGTTCGGCTTCAAAATGTCCACTGCTGAAAAATGTTTCTTGTAAAAACATTCGAAGTAGAAAAACATAAAATTAAAAATTAAAAAAAAAATATATGCTTTACATTAGCCCCACCTAGAATATTGTGCTCAGGTTACTGCACCTGTCCTTACATCTGATATTAAAAATTTACAAAAGGTTCAAAGGATTGATTCCAGACTGCTTAGATCCTTTAGGAATATGTCTTTCGAAAAAGCAAAGATTGCATTCACTTAAGCTGTTCCCATTAGTAGATAAACGGCTCCGGGGTGACCTCATCTTGGTGAATTAATTTATCTCTTCGGGAATCCTTAGTCCCTTCTTTAACTTAACTCAAAATTCACTTAGAGAGCATAATCTAAAACTAAGCAAACCCAGGGCTTTCACTAGGCAAGGTTGCATTATTTTTCTTAGAGTTATTAACCATTGGAATAGATTTTCTGCTGAGATTGTAAATGCTCAATCTACTCTGTCCTTTAAGCGTTCATATGACAAGTATGCTTTAGCTAACTTCCGATAACTCTTTGGTTTTTTTATCCATTTAATTTATTATTCATTTTTTATTTTAATTTTTTATTATTTTTCTGTTTCTCCTAAATTGATGCAGCTGATACCAATTGAACCGAGGATCAAAAAGAGTTTGACTCCTAATCAACTCATGAAACAACCTGAAACCTGTAATAAAATTAAATATACGTGATTGCTAAAAGGTATCCAGTTTTGTTTGTTTAATTTTGTATTAAAATTCTTTATTGATATTTTAATATCTTTTTTAGGAACATCATTGAACAAATTTTATAATTACTTGTAAAAGGTATATTTTGGTTTTCTACAATAGTTTCAGTAGAAACGTAAACTTGCACAACTGTTACTTTTGCAAATATGGTGTTGAACTTGGTTTAAATGATACGGTTGTAAGAACTCACTGAGATCTCGGCTCTGATTTCCTTTAATTTAACTTGATACGGATAATTATTAACACCCCAGCTAATTTCAATTAAAAAAACTCTTGTGTAATCTAAATTATCATTTGGCAATTTATTATTACAAAATAATTTAAAATTACATACCAATACTGTTTACCAACAGGAAAAACAGGACACAATATACTCACAGAACCACAGTCACGTTAACAACAAACGTAATAAGTTTAAATACAAAAAGGCGCCTTAAAACAAGGTTCAAACAAAGTCAAAGTTGTTAAAATGTATAATAATACAAAAATTGTAAAATAAAAATTAATAATAATTTAAATATTTTATTCAAACAATAACACTTCCGGCCAAAAAACGCAGTTTTTTCAAAACGGACATTTATAGGACCAGATGAGTTTACAACAATTGACGCACACAATTCCGACGTTGACTTGAATGGGAATGGTGAACACCAGACACCTAAAGATTACCCAGACATAACAACCGCAACATACGAAACAAACTCAATCAATACTTTCAAGTAGTGACAACTACCTAATATCTTTGTCGATTATAAACTTGGATGTACAACCTTCTACTTTAAGTATGATTGTCCACATAGAACTCGTTAAACTATGGGCAGAAACTAAACAAAATAACTAACCTCCTTTTCGTTTTCGTTTTAGCCTTAAAGACTTTGATTTTAGAGGTTTTTTTGGCAATTTGATCACAAAAATGTTTTATTCATGTTCTTAAAATTTCTGAAATATCCTTTGTTAGCAATATAACTGGATAACAACCGCCTTTAGATCGTTTTAGATCGTTTTTATCCAATTACAGCTTTAACAACGTTTTTACTGAATCTAATACCAACTCTACAAATATGGTGGAATTTACATCCATTATATATTGTGTATATATTTGTGTGGTCTAAAGCACTGCTTGTTATTTATTATTGTAAAATAATAAATAATTACACATAGACATTCTTTGCCAACAACATTAACAAGAAGTAACAGTATCCCACAAAAGCTATGATTACAGAACAATTGTAACAATTGTCTTAAATTTTTAAAAAGAAATATGAAATAGATGGTAAGGTAAAGGGGAATTTGTCACAGAAAAAATTTGGAATTAAGACAAAATCAAGGTAGATTGTGGAACAGTTAACAATTATTTCAAAACATTTTCTGTGTTAATCCCCCTTTACCTCATCATCAATTTCATATTTCTTCCTGAAAATTTGAAACAATTTGAGAACCAAGTAATAAAAGGCGTTTTGGCCTATTCAACTCGTAAACAATCCTGAATTCTGAATCCTGTAGTCATTGTAATTTAGTGTAGCGCAGCCCGTCAAGGGTCTACAATACATATCTTTTTTTACAGCTTTTCCCTCTTTTATAATGGATTAGCGATATATATATATATATATATATATATATATATATATATAATTTTTATTTTATTTATGTTTACTACTTTGAATATTTTACAAGAAACATTTTTCAACAGTGGATATTTTAGCGAAGACGAACGTGAGCCCGCATTTTAGTGTTGGTGATAGGATTTAAACCCATGCCCACCAGAGTTCGAATTCGAGCGCTGTACCGCTAGACCACCCTGGCAAATATATATATATATATATATTAGGACCTATAATTGAGCATAAAATATTATTGTTATCATAGTTTTACAATTTTATACTTTATTCAGTAGCTTGTTTATTTCGGATAGTAGCTTTGTATTGTTTAAAAATAGTCAAAGCATCTTATTTATTCAACTTATAACATTTATTTTTAAGTCACATATAATTAAAAGTAGCTGAACATTTACAGTAGTTTGCATCTTTAATACTTTAAATCAGATAATTTTATGTTTAACTATTTATTAAAATGTATATTAATAAAGTACAAACATTGTTGATTGTAGATATTATATAAATTACTTAAATGTAACTGAATAACCCATTATTAATTTATTGTTACATTTGTGCAAAAATTTCAAATTCGATAATAGTTTAACGAGTAGGCGGATGTTCTATGAATGATTGAATTCAATACTCTTTAATTAGCAACACTTAGACTTTAGTTATTTACTCACATAAATTATTATGATTATGATTATGATTATATGATTATTATTATTATTATTATTATTATTATTATTATTAAGAGAAAATAAATAAACTAAGACCAGCGCGTTTATTTAGCCAAGTTAAAACATTCATTTAACTGGAATATTTAAACCACCAAGAGAATACAGCTCACAACTGAAAGAATTTTTGTGTTTGTCCATTTAAAGGAACAACTTATAATTATATTATGATTATATGTAATTCATAATGTTAAAATTAGATAGTTAAGTTGTTTTTTAATAATTTTTTATAATTAAAACTTGCAATAACAATTTTGTAATTTAAAAAAGATAAATGTAACAAATTATTTTTTTATTTCTATTGCTTCAAAGTTTTACACGAAACATTGTTTAATAAGTGAAAATTTATTAAAGCCAAATCAAAATTTACCCATTTTTAAATTTAACATTCGATCGAACAAAAAATGTAATTATATGTTATTAAAAAAATTATAATTACCTACTAATCTCACTTAATTTGTGTTGTGTAATATACCTAATTTTCGATATAAAATTATTCAAAGCATGTCAATAATCGACCAAGTAAATGTTCTTAAATAATAAAGATAAACAAGCATAATATTCTTTCTACAATACCACCATTACACGTACATATGTTTTTAATAGTGCAAATAGTAATAAATGAATTTGGAATTATTACATTACAAGTTTACTGTAATTAAAAATACATGTTTAATATGGTAGAAACTATTTTAATTCATAGTCACGTCATTTTAAGGAACACAAAAACAGATAAGCACCCAACGAAAATGTATAAAAGGGTTGTGATTTTGAAAAACGATTATTCCTAACCATCCTGCACAATCTACACTCAATTTTGTTTGCAAAAATGAAGTTTATATTTCAACTACTTTTCGTACTGGTGTTATATACATCACTTACATTTGTTCGTGAGTTTAAAATCATTGCAATTTACTAACGTAATTGTTAATGTTAATGATTATAGTTATTAATTAATCGTGTTCAGGGCATTCGTTCAAAACGTTACTGTTTTTTTGTGTAAGGTTACTGGGTTGTGAGTTTGAACATGTTTTGTTGTAACACAATAAAACGATTTATCAATACATTGTTAATTGCGTAATACTAATGAAAGATTATATATTTTTTACATGAAATTTAGATGTTGACAATAGACATAGGTGTGATTGTGGTTATTTTTGGCTGATTATTTTGTACATTAAGACACATTTCCAATCCCGAAATGGCAGAGTTAGTAGAGTGCTGAACTCGAAACTGGGCAGGTATGGATTCGAGTCTCACCGCAGCATAACATGTGGGCCTTCACTTGACTGCGACAAATATCCATTTGCTAAAAAAACGTTTTTCTCCAAACTCAATAATTTCATCAATTTTTGAATGATTAAACATGAAGTTCTTTTATGAATAATAACTATGTTTTTTATATTCAACATTAGTTTCTTTTCATTTTTGTAATGCTAAACAAATCATTTTATTTACTCGTGGACAGTGCCAGTCCAGTTCCTGCTGTTTTCAAACTTGTTTAATTCCCTTAAAACTCTGCAAACTACTTATCCCAAATAAATCTGGAATTCGTTAAATAACTAAATCAAGATTATAGGCTTCTTTTCCAAAGCAGAGTTAACAGAGTAAGTGGAGTGCTTGACTCGAAAACAGGATAAGCATGGGTTCGAGTGCCACCGCCGGCCTAAATTCGGACCTTCGTCTGGTTTCGCTAAAGATCTGCTTGCTGAAAAATCTTTTTCTATTCATGCGGTAAAAACCTTGTTTTAAATAATTAACTTTTTTATACAATTAACATGAATTATTAATAAATATTTCTATTTTGCACCAGAAACATGCTTCCCCAAAGGTTTTCCATGTGGTTTTTCTTTCGCCAACGATGATGACTGTTGTCCAGGATTAACATGTGATCCACAAAATATATGTTCGGATTGGTAGTTTTAAAAAGCATTGTATTTTTGTATTTCAATGTTAAAGCAGATTTGTATCAACTATAATTACCGATAATAAAACATATATTTAATTTTTTTTGCTATTTGGTTTTTGAAAGCATATATTTTATGATATGTAATTGCTGCTGTTACTGTTAGCAGCTACTGTCAGATTTATTAAATAAAATTGGATAAATCCACTTGATTTAAGTCAACCAAGAGCACTACAGCTGTTTCATTCTCGTTCGGATCTAACAGCCATGCATACTTTTTACGTTTTAGATAGAACCAAACCCTCGCCATTCTAGGTTTTAGACCGGAATCTTACCTATTGGGTTATTTATTATTTATTTATGATTATTGGCTTAGATACTTCAGTAGAAGTAGCTTTTAGCACACAAAAAAATATGTACAATTATAAAGATACAATACAATTAGCAGTATGTAACATCAGTCGAAGAATAAATAAATAAGTAAAATAAGATTAAATTACATAGGCTAAAAAACTCAAAATCAACGTATATATTTAAAAGTCATGTCCATTATGATATACGTAAGGAGGCATGGTATTATTTAGGAGATGTACTATGTTGAATAGTGTGCAAATATAATAGTATACATAAAATGCGAATGACTCATGAGTGAGTATAACTAATAAAACAATACACAAGTCTTGTAAATACATTATTGATAGGAAATGTAATCAGTGTTAATTTCCCCAAAACATCACTGTAGCCGGTTCCAAGTCTGGTTGAGAGAGGAGGATGGTTTGAGTGCAAGATTAGCAACTCTGTGAGAAAAACTGAGACAAAATAAGTGAAAGAAATATTATTCCGATGATGGAGTATGGCAAATAGAATTTCAATTGTCAATGTGCACTGTCTTTAAAACTGAACATGTTATATACAATCATGTACAATCATATGGAACAATCGTGTTGTTTCATGTTCTCCGAAAAACGAAAGGATTTTGATATAATAAAAAATAATAATAAAATTCCACCAATAACTACAAATACTATATGTTACTACCGCCGATGAACAACCCAATGACTTTCTTCACTAAATCTTTTATGTAAGTCCTGCTATATCCGACTAGACAAAATACATATACTTAAAATTATCAATTTAAAAGTTATTACAATGAACTAATAATAATAATAATAATAATAACAATAATAATAATAATAATAATAATAATAATAATAATAATAATAATAATAATAATAATAATAATAATAATAATAATAATAATAATAATAATAATAATAATAATAATAATAATAATAATAATAATAATAATAATAATAATAATAATAATAATAATAATAATAATAATAATAATATTAATAATAATAATAGTGATAAAAATAATTTATGTGGTTATCCATGATTAAAATGTGATCCACGGAATATGTTCGGATTCATATTAGAAATTTAGTGTTAAAGATGTATTTTTGACGGTTATCATTACTGATATTAAAACATTTGAAAAAATATTTTTTGGTTGTTTGGTTTTTGAAAGTATATATTTTATAATATGTGAATGACGGACTTATTAAATAAAATTGGATATTTATTGTGGGATTGAGAGTAATATTGGAATTACTAGATCCACTAGACAATAAATCCACTAGGCTTGAGCCAACCAGGAGCACTGTACAGCTTTTTGTTAAAAGATATTAGCAGTACGTGCCTTTCAAATCTCATACCTACTTCAATTCAAGCCCTTTCTGGCTTTACACCAAAAGCCTTAACCATTTAGCTATAAGTGCTTTAAACCGACCCCGTAAATTGCTTATGTTTGTTCCTAAAATACACGTTTTTAGTTTATATATTTAGCAAAATACACATTCGTGATTTGGCTCATTATTTTGCATGCATTCATCTACTTCTATATAAACTTACACACACACATGCGCGCATACATTTACAGAATTTCATCGTGGACTGTCCAACACTTGATGATCCCATATTGACTAAACCCCTATCTGATCTAAAACATTGATCAGTTAATTAGTTCGACTCAAAACATACCGGCAAGTACCGCATTTAGCTCGCGTGCCAAGTCAGATCGTGGCGTCATGAGTTGTCCTCAAATCAGAGGGGCAGACTGATTGCATGGATAAGTGTGATTTGGAACGACCGTGGTCATCATGCCATTGTATTAAAAACGTTTTTTTTTATTGTTCACATTCCAACTCAATACTGAATTGAACAAGAATTTAGTTTTGTTTGTAAAACTTTGTTGTTATTGATTATTCAACAACCCTCTCCCTGAATTTGTACTATCAGACTTAGACTTAAAGGAGAGGATATACATATATATACATTAAAAAAAACCCAACAGTTGCAGTCACAAAAATTGTTTTTAGTGGAGAAAACAACTATAATAATGTTCCTATTACCCAACTTATTATTGAACTTTAATCTTCTTCTTTCACAGTATTTCCCTTGTATGACAAGTCACATTTTGTGGTCAGTTTACTCCATTTAGTTCTGTATCAAACCGGTTTTTCACTACCGCAGGGATGGTGATGATTTGAGTAACGCTTATAAAGTTTCAGATTCTAATGATGATATTCTTGATTGTTCGTCCTCCACGTAGTGCATCACGGACTAAATGCCAACAGGCATCTAGACTAATAACAGCAGGGTCCGAGTATACAACGGTATAAATGAGCTTCCACTACCGCGAGTGGGTGCAAGTATACATCCAGGATGCTTAAAAGGTAACTTAAGGTATACATAAACCATATATAGCCGTTGTGCTGAGATAAACCTGACAAAAATCAGGCAGCCTCATCAATCTTTGTAAACAATAGCGACGTTACAAGGATGCCGCTTACCAGCCAAGAAACTTTGTTATTCTTTTATATTTGTTGCGCTTATTAAGCCATCGAAGTCGATCATTTATATGCCGTATAAATATGGAAAATAATGAAGGCATGACCACGTCACCAACCGCAAAACTTCTAATGTTATTTAGAATGGTCTATTTGTAATCATCTCTAGACAGAATTGGCATTGAGCTTTAATATTTCACTAGAAATACATTTTCGCCATCAATAAATTAAATTGGAACAAACGCAAATGCACTCGTACTTACGTAAACTATACACTGCAATTTTTCAATATACACCACGGAATTCGCTATCAATCAATTTGAAAATCAATACAAAAATTGTTACAAATGTAATTTATTATTTAAAAATTTGTATCAAAATGTAAAAAAGGTAATACATAACAGTAAAAATGTGCACGTGTCGTATGCAGTGATCTGTGTTCTGAGTTTTCTCCACCACGTCCAAATGCAGAGACAAACAGACAGGCAGACAGTCATAAATTAACGAATGATACAAAAATCGATTTATCATAAATTGTCTGTTTATTGTTTTGCAAAAAATTATGAATAAATGAACAGGTGTTTTGAAGCCCAAATCGACCTCAACGCACACACCAACGTTGGCGTGTACGTGGAAACAGCCCTGCAAAACTGTAATATTAATAAAAGCAACTGTTTAAATTTCCTAATGAGCTTGAACATTGATATATATATATATATATATATATATATATATATATAATTTGTGTATAAATAATGGAAGCCAGCATTTTACCCCACATATAAATATAGATAGATAGTGTCAATAAAATAAAGGAATGCTTCACAATTGGAGATTAAAAATAAACTGCATTGTTATCAAAAATAAATAAAAAGAAAAGTACATTGAAACGAAAATAGATAAAACAAAATGACCATTATTGAATTACTGCAAAACCCCAACAGTACAAATTAACAAAAGCGTCTTCATTGGCGTGGGAATATGATTTCCCCCATCAAAACCACCACCACATAGACAAGGATGCACAAATGAATGCAAATTATACAATGATGCTTATTTATCAAACCAATTCAAATATTACGACTAAAATAGAATAATTAAAAGGTAGTGGTTAAAATAACACATTGGTTTAAAAATGAATACAAGATAAAGACACATTTAAAAATAACTGAAGCTGTCACACACACACACACACACAGCTGCATCAAAACCACGAATATATACTCAAAAGCAACAGCTGCATACATAATTGTTGAAAAAATTCAAAATATCGATAAAAGCACACATAAAAACACATAAACATTTAAAAGTTTTCATTACAAAAAAATGAGTTAAAAGCCACGGTGTCATTGATGAAGCTGGTTAGACAAAGGCTTGGCATTAAACCATTAAAACAACATCATCAATTTGATCCTGCATACATACACATACATACATACAGATTCATGCGTTCTTTGTAAAAAATATACTTTATAAATTGCAAATTGCAGAGAGTAATTAAAAGCAAATAGTCATAAGTAAAATGATAACTTTTATATCTATATGTATAAGGCCACATGTGAAATAACACCGAAAAGAGACACATACACACACCGACCTCAACACTCATTGCCTAAGTATCATGTTGCCAACACACACGTATCAAACACAAGATAACGAATAAGAAGCGATATGATTTTCAGCATTCATTGGAGTAGAAGCATTCCACGATGCGGGTAATGACGATGCAGAAGAGGATGAAGACATCATTATATGTTCCGACTGATAGTTGTGCCCCGGAACATGAACAGCGTTCGATGACAAAAGGCTTCCGCTATCTGTCATAAGTGTGGCATTTTTCGTGTCGACAGCCGAATTGGCGTTGTACAACATCAGACTATCCTCCGAAGTAGACTGATCGTGAAAGATGAGCGGAGCAGGCACAACTGAATGTCCATTGTTACTGGTAGCGCCTCCACTTGGACTCAATCCTACCGACGAATCGTATGTGTAGAAAAAGGACGCCGAGGACACACCACCGTTTGCACCCGTCGAATTGGCATTTGACGGATTGTGAATGTCATACAAGTCACTAGAGCACTCCAGTGGCGACAAATTTAACGGGGGCAACTGGTTGGAATCTGTGGCAGATGACGAAGTACCGTCTTCGATTGAATAATTGCCACTTCCAAACTGATTCAAACTGTAATCGGGGACATTCTTAGACGAATGTCTAGAAGGATCTAATGCACTAGATTTGCCCGGAGATCGGTCCGAATAGGGACGCTTGCGAACTTTGCGCGGATTGTGCTTCGTCGTAATAGCAGCTACTGGAGATTGGCCCGTAATCATGCCGTTGTCGATGACTTCGGTAACAGGTGGTACAGGCGAACGACCAAAACGACGTTCGTCTTTACACTTCTGGGCCATTCGAGCTCGGATGGCAGCTGCCGGTTTGTTGAAACGGCGTTTTACCGTAGCTAGAAAAACGTAGAGAAATAGACATAAAGTTTCAATTAAAATTTCAAGCTACTCATGAGTAGGGTAAAAAACAACATTTTTATTATTGTTTATTCAATTTCGCTTGTACAATACCAATATGTCCCCACGCACTTGTTGTTAATCAAACAAGATAGTTAGTTGGACAGCGTTAGTATACAGTATGTACATGTATAAATTTACGCCTTTTATTTATAAAAAATGTTAACTAGACATGTACACTAAATAAATAATTTATATTGTAAATTAATGCACAAAATAAACGCCTCGACAAACATAATGAAAATAGTGTAATGAACAAGTTTAAAATTAACTCATTTTATTAGCCGAAATTGTTACAAAAATTTTCATTTTACCAAAGTCGTTCGATTTAAATCTCAGCAGCCAGCGATTCCAGTTTCACACCACTGACTCTAAAATGCGGGCTTTCGTCTAGTGGTGGTAATAAATGTTCATTTGCTAAAAAATCATTTGGTAAAAAAGCCTCTTACTAGACAAAATTTAGAGTGTGAATACGAAATAAAAGGCATGATTACTTCCTATCGATTATCGTTTGAGTGATTTTACAGGATGAATAACACTCATTTGTAGGCCAAAATGAATATCACCGAGTCATGCGCTGTTTAAAAACAAATGTTATGAAGAGAACGTGACTAAGATAATAGACTTATAACCTACACAATTCCACCACAGATACAAAGACAGACGGATGTCTAGAGCATCACCCGCTTAAAAACATTTCCAGTCAAATATTCAAGCAATAAATTCGAAATGAAAAACTTGAATAATTTTGTTACGAGAAAACAAACCATTAATTCCTTTTTAAAAGGTCGGCCTGCTACAAACCTTATTCATTCTAAGCACAGTCTTGGCAACCAAAATGCATATAATAAACAAATAAATATATAAAAACCAATTTTCTTTGAGGTCAGATAAAATCATCATCATCATTATCATGGTGGATAGGTGCTATTTGAAAAGCTAGAATTCAACGAATGAAAGGAAGGAATGCATGCATTGAAGAAAATAAAATCCAATTTAATGTGCGACATACAAACACAACCTACCCAATGTGTGCTAAATTAAGCTAGAGCGTGGACAGACCACACTACAAAACAAAATATTGATTTTTAGTATGGCAAACAGACACATCAGTGAGGTAATGCTAGTTGTATGAGGTTGTATGACTCACGTCTCTTAATCTTAAGGCACATGTACCTGTCCATCCAACTAACGCACCAATGTGTGCGTTTATGTGTTTCAAGTCAAAGAATTTGTTCAGACAAGCACATTACCATTATGAGGGCAAAGCCATAAATAAAATCACCATTATCATGATTGCACAAAAATTTGTTTATTATAGAACAGTGTGTGTGTATGTGTGTGCGTAGATTGGTGTGTACACACTCAATCAGCTTCAAACAACAGACATGCACAAATAGATTAATAATAGTGCCATTCACAAAGGTCAAAAGTGAACATCCAAGGATGAGAAACGGCAAAAAAGGAATCGCAAGCATAGCAACTCTGCACAAAGCGAAATAAATCAAAATTTATGCCAACTTATGGAACAAAAAAGAAATAAACAAGTAAAGCCGGATATGACGCATGCACAGACACACGCAAACGAACGAATTGAGTACTCTCCAACATCAATGACTAATACAATGAATGAAACATTTATTCATAAATGATAGACTTTAAAAATAGCATTGGGAGGTTCAGTGCAAATATAACACAAAGCTAATAAATACCAAATGTAACCTTTGTAAATAAAAATGTTCAGACATGACCCGTTAATATATATGTGTAAATCGGAATAAAGAGTAATCCTTCTCCGATGCACACGTAGAGAAAAATTTTTACCAAAAGTACATAAAACACGATATGTTAAGTTTCAAAGAGTTCATTATGCACCAGTATTAATTCGTGTAAAGTTCAAAAGATTATGATATCTATTTGTTAATACAATAAATTTGGCTTTATATTTTCTACTTTTATTATTAAAAAAAACTCGAACAAATGTTTTTCAGATCGGATTCCAAGTACGTAATGGGTGTCACTTTATATTTCTGCGCCCACAAGTGAAACCACTGTATTGATGGATACATGATGGATAATAATAATAATTTTCCATAAAAATACTGATTACTACTATTGGAATGCTAATGATCACAAGGATTTGTGTAATATTTATAAAGTCTCAATCTCCAATAATGGTGATATTCCTGACTGTTCCTGTAGCCCTTGGGCTAAGGGAGATAACCCTGACAAAAAATCAGGCGGCCTCGTCAATCTTTGCGAACAGTGGCGACGTCACAAGGATACCGTCTACCAGCCAAGAAACTTTGTTATTCTTCCACGTTTGTCTACGCTTGTCAAGCCATCGAAATCGATCGTTCTACATGTTGTATAAATATGGGAAATAATGAAGAGGTGACCACGTCACCAACAAAATGAAAATGAATGACTGTTCCTCATCCATGTGGTGCATCTTGTACTAGGTGCACATAGGCATCTAGACTAATAACAGCAGGGAACGAAAACACACAGTATGTCTGGGCTTCCGCTACAACGGGTGGATGCAAACATACTTAAAGGGTAACTTAAGGCATACGTATATCTTATGTTGCCCTTGGGCTAAGAGAGATAACGCTAACGAAAAATCGGGTGGTTTCGTCAATCTTTGAGAACAGTGGTGCCATTACAAGGATGCCATCTACCATCTAATAAACCCCGTTATTCTTCTACGTTTATTACGCTTGTCACGCAATTTAAATCGATCGTTTAATATGCAGTATAAATATAGAAATAATGAAGAGGTAACTATATTGCCAACCTCAATGAAATTACACAATCTCGGCGCACGTCAGTAAATTGTAAACAATGGCAGAGAATTGTTTGAAATGTTATGCAAACTAGAAACTAATAAAGAAGTGATCCTGTCACCACCAATTATTACTATTATTATTATTATTAAAGTATGGATTACATGTCTAAGAAAGTCCATTACAATAGAAAAACTGATGGGATTGTCAATCTATTTGAACACTTTATCCATTTGTTGGACATGTAGGAATATTGGAAAAACATTTTTCACGATGTTTGACAGACTACTAGTACACTTCAACTTGAATCCATCCACCCAAATTCACCTAAATTTGAAGTGTGAAAGTTAAATTTAGATTTAACATATAAATTTAACTAATGACGTCTGTAAAATCAGATAAACAATTATATATATATATATATATATATATATATATATATATATATATATATATATATAAATACAAATAGTCGTGTTTCAATGGAGTTGTTTTGTTAACTTTTTATACTCACACACACACATATCTTTAATTAACAAACACTGGATGATAATTCTGGTGACGACGTTCACTTGATAAGCAAGTTTGCTTTCATAACAATAATAATCTCATATGTGCATTTGTGTATGAGCATCTTATCATATGAGAATATAACAAAAACAACACAGTATCAACATGAATATAAAGTGTAAATGCTTATGCTAATTGATATATATATATATATATATATATATATATATATATATATATATATATATATATATATATATATGCAGACCAAAAATAGAACACTAATGTTCAATGAAAGAATAAATTAAAAATAGAGTTTTGCTCTTTCTTTCATCAGATTAACCTAAATAATGAAATGAATGTTCAAAGCACAGTAGTTACAAGACAAGTTGATTTTGTCAAATTAAAAGAACATATTGGTGCTCTGATAATGGATAATAATCACCATTATCAAAGGTAGACACCATTAATGCAATGACGTCTCAAAACTGATACGGTAACATGTCATATTATAGATACGCGTTTCTTCGTTGACAGATAACATCCTTATGAAGGTACCACTTGTTTATCAACGAACGGGAGCAATCAAATGGCTACACCTAAAGATATATTTTAAAGGTGCATGCTTGCACCTATTTACAAAAATGGAAGCCCTGTTATAACGCTGTGCAATCGGTCACTAGTCTGTGTTAATCTGACCTCATAATAAATCAATCATTTTATCGAAAATTGAAAGTTCGGTCAATGATCAGCGTCTTGGAGTGAGCAAAATTGGCAAACGACAGTTACAGCCATCTCCATGGATCTCTTGCATTAATGATTAAGCGTAGCTAAGAATTAAACTTTGTGTTCCATCCGTACCTAACCAAATGACAATTTTTTGCCCTCAACTTCGCCGCAGCCAGTCCCATTAAGAGTAAGAGAAGAGTAAGAGAACAGCCTAGTTTTTGAAAAATAAATTATTTTTCAAAGGTTGACAATCAAAACAAAAAGTTCTACTATGAACTTAAAAACGCCAATAAAACACAGTTAAAACCGATAAAATAATCAATAAAAGTAAAATCACAATTATTGGAGTGTAGAAAACAAAACAAATTTACCAAAAAGTACAAATCAATTAAAACAAAGTCAACAATTTTTATTTATTATTTTCTTCTAAACAAAAAAACAAAAATAAACGCGTATCTTTCAAACAAATTATCTATCCAATGATTCATCAACGTAGTCGGCTTCTTATAACCCACTTTCGTCCCCTTTTATCGCTAAAGCTGAAAACTTATTTATTCTATTTAGTACAGACTGTTAAGAGGATATTCTGTGCTGAATGGCAATAGTCGATTACCTCCTCCCCCACCCCCACTTTCTCCCTATTTGAGACACCTCGACAATGAATTTATTGGAACAGGTGTAAGTGGCAAAACGCTTGATTTAAAACTTTTAGAAGTATGTCCCTTTTAAAAAGTGATACGATATTTATTTTGTTTATGTTCACCACTTGGAATATTTTACGAGACACATCTTTCAGCAGTGGACATTTTAGTGAAGCCGAACTTGGGCCCACATTTTAGTGTCGGTGGTGGGATTAGAACCCCCAATACCCACCCAGGTCCAAATCGAGCACTGTACTGGTAGACCACCCCAGTATATTGTTGGTGACGTGTCTACCTCTACATTGTCTATATTTGGGCAGCATATCGCACCATTGCTTCATAGACGTCCCAAACATAGGTAAATAATAACATTTCTTGGCTGATTGACGGCGCCACTGATGGCAAAGGTTGATGAGAGTCGCTTCTCTAAGCCAAACGGCTAGCTATGGTATAGCCCGGAAGTAGGTTTGCACTCATCCGCCAAAATGAAAACCCAGTCATACCGCTATGTTGCCCTATTGATGCTCTTCGGAGTGAAAGGTATTTGGAAATACTAATATTACTACTCCGCCTAGAGATCATAAATGAACCAATCTAGTTAATCCCAAGCCTGGAGGAGAGGGTTTGAGAGCAAGGTAAGCAACCTGAACTCTGTAAAAATCTAGATTGCTACAGAAACAATATGATGACACCATTCCGGCAAACAAAGGAAAAGTGATATCACGACCCAGATGACAGGGTTGAGTGAAAGCCAAAAAGAAGCTCAATCTTCCATTAGACGAAAAAAAACTTGGTCAAAATCTCTGCTTACTTCCCGAAGGATCTGCAAGAACGGTTTTGGAATGGACAATTGACGATGGCAAGAGAAAGGTTGGAAGACCACAGAAAATGTGGCTAATAACCATTCGGGAAGATCTAATTGAAATGAATGTCTCATGGAACCAAAGAACAATGTTGACAAAATGTTCGAACACATGTAATAATTTTGTTCTTTTTAAATTATAGGACTTTGTATTGTTTTTGCTGCTACTATTATCTTGTTTCCTCATATATTTTAATAATAATAATAAAATAGTCAAACCAAACTTACTGACTACGTAGGCAACCAAATTCATCGGCAAACGCGCCCGTTGCGAACCGCCTCGACCGAGAACAGTGGAGTTGGCCATTTGGTCGCGGCTGAACAGACAGGCCATCAGGGCACACGTCGCTCTCGTCCACTCGTTCGTTTCTACAAAGTACTTCCACTGACGACTGGCCATAACGTCTTCGTTGCTATAGAGCTGAAAACGAAAAAAGAGTTTGAAGGGTTGTAATATGAAACATCATTAAATGCTTAAAGTTAGTAATATAATACCGCCCTATACTTGGTCATATACATAGTCCTTTCTATTGTTGATAAGAGCACAAACACTACTACTGCATATTAGTGTATGAAATGCAGTATATAAAAAAGAAATCGTTTAGTGCTTTTTATTTTGTTTTTATCGTTTTGCGGAAAGTATTTTTCACCAAGTAAACATTCAACGAGGATCCGCGTTCGATGCCAGTGATAAAACTCAATTCCACACCAAATCCATGATAGATAGTTAATATTCAAAAATTACAATCATTCTTTACCCTAACAAACCTGACGATTCTACATTTCCAAAAAAACTTTTACAACTTCTTTACATATACTTAAAAGGTAACTATTTACCATATGTAGCTGCTTCGGGTTGTGAATCCGTCAACCCTAAAAAAAGATCGCCTCGTTAATCGCTGTGAACACTGGCGTCGTCGGAAGAAAGCGGTCTTCATTTATCCCTCCAAGTTCAACTCGCATCCGACAAAGTTTTCGTATAAGAATTCGAGAAGCTATTCAGACGTGGAATTAATGAAAAGGTAGCACTAACATCAACTTTGGATGTTGTATGTCGATACAAAAAAATAGGTGACCATAGGAACCTGGAATTAATGAAGATGTGGCATTGCCACTAATTTTTGTTGAAACCGAATAAACAACAACATAACTGGACTTTCGCTTATACGGGTAAGTGCAAGCACACCCAGGGTACTTAAAAGGTATCTTAAGGTATATGTATACCATATGTTGTTGTTGTTGGACTAAGGAATATGAGGCTGGCAAAAAATCAAGGATGCCATCTATTAGCCAACCAACTTCGTTATTCTTCTACGTTTGTTACGTTTATCGGGTCATCGAAATCGATCGTTTAATATACCGTACAAATATAGAAATAATGAAAAGGTAGCTACACCATCAAACACAATTATAGATGTTTTCATAAAATTCGTTGCTAGGTTTTTATATTTTTAAAAGATAACCGTAAAACAAACAGTTCTTTCGTCAACAGTGTCATATACCAAACAAAAACAACATTATGTGCAAATACATAAGTTTATATGTTTTATGCAGGCTTCGCTAAATGTCTACTTATTAAAAATATTTACTGTAAAACAGTTAAAAACTAACAACCAATCAGTAACAATTAATATTCTAGTTTAAATTTTAAATATACAACAGCGTTTAACAATTTAAACTAATAATCATAAAACGAATTGATCTAATAAAACTAAATTATGCCATTGTTACTGTCGAAGTATCTGAATAGATAAGACAACAAACTGATAAGTCGGACTCTTGATAAAAATATAGCATGACTATCAGCATCCAGAATTGGGACTTGCAGCCTTACCAAAAGAACTTTACCGTCCTACAGTAATAATCTAACTCTCTAAAAATAGGTAGTTAAAAGGTGCGTTGCACTGTTATTCGCTTTTTCGTTATTTAAACCTCTAGTATAAATTATCTTGAGTTCAATAAAACTATATATATATATATATATATATATATCTGTTCTTGTTTGCTCTCTTATCTAAATAAAATAAAAACAATTATAATAAACAACAAAACATTAATATCAATCGATTAACTACACAAACATAAAAATGATGTTCCAAAATTGACCTTTTTCTATTTTGCTATTATAATATTCATACAATATAAACACGTTGATAAAAATAATTTCAGAACAAAAAACAAGCAATCGATATATATATATATATATATATATAATGCACGTTTAACTTTAATTAAAACACAGAAAACACGATTTGTGTTGTTCTGATCGACCAGGATAATTATCACAAATAACGAAAGAGACACGTACGCGCGCAAAGATGAAATCACATTGATTTATCGATAATACTACAAGATCACATAAAGATCAACCTTTCCATGAACACACTATTCATCTCAGAAACTGAATTAGTAAAGATAATCCATTCTTTTCATGTTGGGAGGAATGCTAATAATCCTGACAATTTGCGTAATGCTTGTAAAGCCTGAATTATCAATGATCCTAATATTCCTAGCCGTCACATCAACGTGGAGTATCCGAGACTAGGTGCACCTAAACAAACACAGCGGGGACTGAGTACAGTGGTATAACTAAACTTCCACCTCGACTTACATTTTAGAAACTCAAAGGTATCTTACGTTATACGTATACTGTATCGACGTTATGCTAAGGAAGATAACTCTAACAAAAGTCAAGCGGCTGAGTCAATTTGTACAAAATGGCGCCGTCACAAGAATGCCGTCTACCAACCAACAAACTTCGTTCTACTTCTATGTTTGTTGCATTTATCAAGCCACCGAAATATATTGAATATATAATATATTGAATAAGTATAAAAATACTGAATAGGTTACAATGTCACCAACGAAACTGAATAAGTAATTATGCTTATCTAGTGATCGTTTAATGTGTTGTACAAATGTAGAAATAACTAAGAAGTGATACCATTACACCATCAAAAAGATAAAGTATTAAAAATGTGATAATATTAATGATAAGAAAAACAAACATGTACAATATTGTCAATTGATTAAGACATAATGGACCACACAAAGTTGACTTGCTAATCATGTAGTTCTTCTTGTGTGGGATACTAATAATCCTGAGGATTTGACATTCCTGACTGTTCCTTCTTCATGCTTTGGCGAGTGGGTGCAAAAATATACCCAGGATACTTAAAAGGTCTCGTAATATATACATGCATCTTCGACTAAATGAGATAATTCTGACAAAAATAATGCTGCCTCGTCAATATTTGCGAACAGTGGTGACGTCACAAGGATGCCATCTACAAGCCAATAAACCTTCTTATTCTTCTCTGTTTGTTACACTTATCAAGCCACCGAAGTCAATCGTTTTATATACAAATCTTGTGTATAGTCATTTGTACCATACAAGACATAATTATTATACAAGCAAAGCATATGGAAACTAACAAACCTGACCCAACGTTTATATAGTTACTGACTGCATACACACACACACATAACGGTAGATACGGATAAGTGAAAAATATGAAATGACATCAAATACATGACCTTTGCAACATAACAACACTGTTGATTGGGATAAAAAAATTCGGTAATTAGCAAAAACACATCACATTTGATAAAAAACTTAATCTTAAAACGAAACGCCCATCATAGCTCTCCCAGACCTCATAACAGTCCATGCGTTTGTATGGTTTTCAAAATCGACACCGATTTTTCAACTATAAGGTTTCTAAATCTGCAATTATTTCAAGTGTAGCCATCACGAGATTATCCTTTTGTAGTCTACATTATTTTCTTATACATGTGTTAAACAAACATAAGCATCGTTCAAGATGAAATCCCCGAGCTCATAAACAACAACATATAATAACTTATCCTTGTTAAAAACCCAAGTTTAATCTTAGAATTCATTACAGTCACTACAACTAATCATATTTTACATTGTATATTTCATTTTGTTCCTACTATTTGTACTGCTTTTTATGTAATGTTGTGCTGAATATATCTCACTGGTAAGGTATTAAAGCTAAATGTAATAATCATATGCCTGCAGCTGAAGAAAAAGAAGTTTTGACATTTAAATATGTCGTCCTTTTAGGCATAAAAACAGATGAATAACGACTAACTTATGTATACATTGGCAATTACTCAACAACAACGACAAAAAACCATCAGCAGCAACTAACAATTCGTACCACGTTCAAGATGCAATATTATTTAACTAAATCAAATCGAATAATGCAACTGCCTTAAAATGCCAAAATAAATTTCAACTTGTAGTGTATGTGTAGGCAAGACGGCACATGCAAGAATGAAAACATAACAACATAGTTTGAAATCAGGGACCAAAACATGAAAAAAATTCAATTCACTATTCAACTATCGACAAAAGGTCACACACACACATGTGATTGAAGTGTAACACAAATTTAAAATTGTTAATATAAGTCCAATCTCAATACACAATTGCACACTATAGTACTTGACAGTTGTGAATACAAGAACAAATTCTGAAACAATGGTTTGAATTTGTACAGTGAGTCAGCAACAGTTAAACATTATCATCATCATTACGTTACAAAGTTCAACTGACATGCGTATGTAAATAAGCACCTTAAAGTACAAAATTGAATTGACCTGTTTGTGTCACTGACGCATTCACATTTTCACCTTTTCCTGGTGCAGCCCTCAAAAATTAGTCTTTAAGAAACATGATCTCTTTATTTAACCGGTGCTTTGATTAAAGTTTCACGAACCCTCTAAATCACACGCTTGTAAAAAAGGTTCTCTACAATCGTGCTGCATATTGTAGAGAATATAAACATCGTGTTAAAATGCTGATAATTTCGAGGATGAACAACGCTTATGAAATCTCAACTTCTAATGCATAATTTCCATATGGTTTCTCTTGAACCTAGGCTAACACGGATAAGCGGAATAACTAGAATAACTTCCGCCTCAACGCACAAGTGACTCTGATAAATAAAAACTATGTAACCAGTAGCGCCGTCGCAAGGATGTCATCTATTAACTAAAAGACTTCGTTAGTTTTCTACATTTGTGGTTTCCACACAGGTGAAACAGAAACAGATTATTCGATGTGCTCTATACTAACTATATATATATATATATATATATATATATATATATATATATATAATTAAAAACAAATATTTTTTAAATGCACAAGTAATTTCTATTTCTGCAATAGCGTCAAAGATACATGCAGTTGAAATAAACAAAATCAAACCGAAAATGTAAACGGAACAAGCATTGAACTACTAATTAGCAAATAAATCTAATAATAAATCATGCAATGATCGATTATAATTTTTGTTAAATAACTGCGACTAAATGAAAAGATTGGCATGAAAACGAATAAAATAAACCATTGTAATTAAAAACACATATTTTTTAATTAGAATATCATAAACTAATTTTTTTTCTCTTCAAAAATATACGCAAGTTGAAATGTGATATGCCTAAACATAATTAGCTTTACAACATTGACCAAACTTGAAACAATTTAAAAATCATTAAAAAATACACAATGTGTTGCATCGTTTATACAAAATACTTCCAAATAGAATCAATGTAGTAACAGCCTTGGTTGATTCCACCCAGTAGACTCCACCGTACCCGTTCCCAAGTCTGGTCGAGAAAGGAAGAGGAATTGGAGTGCAAGGTTAGCATCCTGGTCTCTTTAAAATAATATTACCGAATAAACAACAAGAGGACGTCATTTATTCCTGAAACCTAAAACAAAAAGGTGACAAAGTTTACCCAATCAATCCTGGTTGGCCCATGACCTTGAAAGTAAAAGAGTTATAAAATCAAATAAAACTTTTACAATAGAACAATAAATAGACTTAAGATAAAGATCACTCGTTCGTTATTACCGGTTAGGTCAAAACAGTGTCCTACCAACGTTTCTAATCCAAACATTTCGTATACTCAAGTGGCCAAATAACGATATTATTGTAGCAATATTCACAAGTAATAAGGACAACTCATTCATTCATTTTAGTTGGTGACGAGATCACCTCTTCATTATTTCCCATATTTATACGATATATCGAGCGATCGACTTCAATGGTTTGATAAGAATACCAAAGCTTCTTTACTAATAGACAGCATCCTTGTGACGTCACTACTGTTCGCAAAAATTGTCGAGGCCGCCTGATTTTTTGTCAGGTTTATTATCTTTAGCCCAACGGCTACATATGGTATACGTATACCTTAAGATACCTTTTAAGTATCCTGGGTGTATGCTCCCACCCACCCACTGGAGCTGAAGCCCAGTTATACCGCTGTGCACTCGGACCCTGCTGTTATTAGTTATAAGGCAATAATAATAATAGATGTGCTTTCACCTATTGCATCATGCACCACGTGGAGGACGAACAGTCAAAAATATCACAATCACTGGAAACGGAGACTTTATAAGCATTACTTATATCCTCAGGATCATTAGCATGCCAATGAGGACAACTGATACTTTGAAACGAACGTTTATAGAATTAAGATAAAATTCAACAGAAAACGATTCCTTGTACTCTTGTCACACAACAAATTAAAAAAACCAAAACATATGCCATCAGTTTCCAAAAAACAAGACAAATTCTTATTCCATAATGCGTGTCAAATAAATCGAATTGAAAAATGAACGCCAAAAATCTTGTAAAAAATGTTTATACACTCATATTTGATCACAAAAATGTCATAAGTTCTATCAAAAAATCTTCCAGTGGTTCTAACATTAAAGATTGAATCAATGGTTCCTCGAAATAGAAAAACTTTGAATTAAATAAATTAGTTAGCTTAGAATGATGTACAAACAACTTCCCACTGTTTGAATTTACCTATAATGTAAAAAATGAAATGCTAAGAATTTTGGGAAATCGAGTTATACTGATAAAGTCTTACTTATTAATAATATTGATATTCCCTCTACGTAAAGCATCATGAACTAGATGCTCCCGCTTCGGTGAATAAAAACAAGGTTTTGACGTTGCACGTTTGCCATAATGTAGACGTTGGTTTAAGGGAGATAACCCTGGCAGAGTCAGAGGGCTTTATTAATATTTGCAAACAATAGCACCGTCACAAGAGTGTTGTCTATCAGCCACAAAACGTTCCTATACTTCTACGTTTGTTACGTTTATAAAACTACAAAAGTTTATTGTTTGATTTGTTGTACAAATGTGGAAATAATAAAGTTAACTACGTCATCAACCACAAGAAAATGAATGTTAGACTTTACATATAACACAGTTTGAATAAGATAAAAATAATTGTGCACAAAATGGAAAAAGAATCAGTAAAAAGATGTCCACTAAAAGCAGACAAAATATCCACTACAAACATACACAATTAAATGCACAAACACCGTCAAACATAATGCCTACTTAGCATATTTTAAAAAACTTGTACCTGCAATGAAACCAGTTAAAGTATTACACATACCATTCTATCAGTTGTCTGAACCAATTAAGGTGCGGAAATCCCGATAGAGAGATAGAGGGAGTACCACCCTTGTTGGTATTTAGACACTTGCGCATCTAACAGTAGATGATCGTCTCCTGACAAACAAATCGAAACGTTTCCAGAGCAAAAAAGGTAACATGTAGTTTCTTTCCACGACATAGAAAATGGCGTTTTTTCAAATTAACTATTAATCAAACTTCTACAACATTAATACCAAATTTACTAAATAAAACAACTGTTTGTGTTCTAACTTGTCATCAGATTAAAAAAAAACATAATTCCCATTTCGTATAACCAAATTCAACATATTTCCAATCAAAATCGCATTTAAGACCGAAATTAAGTCCGACCAAACCAATTCATTATCCTATTTTCCTCTAGTCCCAAAAGTTTGATGTCATCAATAAAAACCTTTTTTAGAAACGTGATGTACGCACACACACACACACACACATATATATATATATATATATATATATGAGAGGGAGAAAGAATGAAAACCACAAAACATTATGATAAACAAAAACTATCGGGTTTTTTAAAAAACGTTTATGAAAATAAGCATTAAAAATGTGTATATTTGTATACATAAAAAAGCATATTCAATGAAACAAACTTCCAAATATAACCAATATTCAAATTAATTAAAATCATTAATTAATAATCAATGAAAAACAAGCTAAATGTATTTGTTTTTTTTGTAAATACACATCTCCCAACCAGAGGCACAAAAACATTTATGCGTATGTTAATAATAATAATAAATGAATAAAAATATTAATTAAAATATAAATTTAAATTCCTTTAAAAAATGAAAACAAAAACGATACACAAATATATATATATATATATGAATAAAGAATTTAAATGAAAAACTTTTCAAACCTAAAAAACGGTTTTGGACTATTTTGATTACAATATAATTCATAAATGCGCAATAGTGGGGAAAAAGTAACATATTTTGTGCACTAAACAACTGTCATAGTGGATAATGCAATAAATCTCTGGATCATAACGACGTAAACTCAAATCTAACTCGTCGTACAATTGCAGCAATACCATTACAACTCGGAAGTAGCCACGAGAACTCAGCTGTTTTGCAGAGATGCTTCAACATCTCCAAATACATTCACTGTTATCCTATTAAAAATTATAAATGATACAAATATAGGATGTGAATGATCAGAAGGATTTGAGTAATGCCTATAAAGTTTCAAATTCTAATAATGGTCTTATTCCTGAGTGTTACTCTTCTACATATGCATCCTGGAATAAGGGCCCATAAATATCTAAACTTGTAACAGTAGAGACTGAGTACACAACGGTATAACTGCGCTTTCACCAGACTGCGGTTTAGTAAATGGGTGCTAGCATTCACCCAAAATGCTCAAAAGGTATCTTAATATATCCATTTACCATATGTAGCCAATTAAGTTTGTGAATCCACCAATCGGCGTCAACTCCCAATTCCCCCCCCCAAAGATCGCCTTGTCTATTCCTGTAAATATTGAAATCATCGTAACGAAGCGGTCTTCTAGCCAAAAAGCTTCAATTATCTTCATCCTCAAGTTCAATTCTCACCCGACAACGTCTTCGTATAGGAAATCGGGGTACTATACCAAGTTGGAACTAATGAAAAGGTAGTACTGCTGTCAACTTTGGTTGTTTGTTGATACAAAAACAGGTCATAGTTCCACATATTAGTAATTTTAATAAGGTATAATTTTAAACAAGTCATGTTGTAGACAAGTGATCTATGAATTTTGACTAACGCGTATCTAGCAATTATTTTATGATCATGAACAATAGTAAAAAATTATTTACAAAGCAGTACAATAAAATAGCAACTTGACTTAATCAAATTTACATAGAACTAATTTAATTGAAACTCAGTTATCCAACCTCCATTCCCTCCAATAACTGTCAAAAACTACAAACTAATTTCAACAGTGTAAAAAGTACTGTGTTTGAAAGTAACTATCCTTTAGTAATATGCACTTAAACAGTTGAATGTTAAAATATTAGAGCAATACAGTCAAGTAATTATAATAGAAATGCAAGTTCCATTCTTGTATGTTAGACTGCTATATCTCTGCACGCCTTTAAAAAGAAAATGCTATGCGAAACTGGAACTAATAAAGAGGTGGCCCTGTCAGCAATGTTTGTTGTTGTTGTTTGTTAATAATTTTCATAAAGCAGAATTTGAACCCACTCCACATAGTTACAAATTAGCACAGTATGATCACCTAACCATTGTGTCACCCTAATAAAAAATAATAAAAAGCACGGATAATTTTAAGCAAACTATAGAACTATCCAAAATGTGAATATGTAAAATACCGTAAATATCAGGATAATCCGGACGTTAAAGTATCTTAGACTGGTAAGAAACCTTTCTGATTTAATTATAGTAAAATTATAACCATAAAAAAAACGGATTTACAATCCTACCATACAGCAATAATTCAGCTTATTATTCAATTGTTTAGGGTGTTTTCAAATCTAGTTACATCACAATTTACTTGGCCTAAGCCAATCACAAGCACAGTATAGCTATTTCATTCCTCTTAACATTCACCAACAGTGCATATCTTTGAAGTATCAAGTAGACTCAAACCAACGCCCTTTCACGTTACCAAAGCTTCATGAATTAAGGTGAAGATGGACAATTTTTAACAAGGATGAAAAAGCTGTACAATGCTCATAGTCGGTTTAAACCAAGTATATTTATTAGTTGGTAAGTCTAATAATTATCATATAGCACAAAGTGCAAAATACTTTAGCTAAACCTTGAATTTTTGTAATGTCAAATACAATCAATTAATCAATGATTCACTAAATAAGACCTTAAAAATATACCACTAGCAAAATGATATATTAATAAATTGAAATCAAATAATCTGCTTAAATTATTTAAATACAAAAGAAACCAGTCAGTATGCTCATATATAAATACAAAAATGATTGATAGATATATATCTAAACGAAACAAAATGATTGGTTCTTAATATTCTATCAAAAATAGCTTCGTTTGTTATTTTTAACTTAACCTAAACAAAAAATAGTCAAAACTTGTATCAGATAAAAAATCACACAACTGAAATAATAAGTTGACGAATATTTGTAATTTTAAAAAGTTCATTTTTAACTTGTACATTAGAAAAATAAAGAAAAAAAATTTAACAAATGCGATGCTGTATCTCTCAATTTTTTAACATCATCTGTAAACAGTAAAAATTAAAGAATGACTTTTCTAACTTCCAATCACAACATTAAAAGATAATAAAAGCACAAAACGTCAGTTTTCATACATTTTTAAAGATAATAGAACATGTAGCTAATTGAAAAATACAACCATCTAGTAATAGTAGCATGTGTAAAAATTACAAAACAAAAAAGCACTTTGTTTACATCACACTTAAATAATAATAATAATAATAATGTTTCCGTACTTCCAAGCGATGCCTCCTAAAATCAGATTAACAGGGATTAAGAACCAAGTGTGCAAAAATCCAACTGTAAAAGTATCTTATCATATGTAGCCATTGGGATTCTAATAATTCTGAGGATTTGAGCAATGCTTAAAAAATCTTGAATTCCAATAATTGTAATATTCCCAACTATTCCTCATCTACATTGTACATCCCGGTCTCAGTGTTAACAGGCATCTAAGTAAATAACAGCAGGAACCAAGTGTACAACGGTATAACTGGACTTTTACTGGACTCCAGCTCAGTGAATGGGTGCTAACTTACACCCAAAATGCTTTAAAGGTATCTCAAGATATCCGTTTACTATATGTAACCGGTTAGGCTTGTGTATCCGTTAACCGGCGTCAACATTCAATTCCCTCCGAAAATCGCTTTATTAAATCCTGTGAACACTGGTGTGGTAGCAAGAAAGCGGTCTTTTAGACAGTAAATTTCATGCCTCCCACACCCAAGTTCAATTCTCATCCGACAACGTATTCGTATAGGAATTCGGGATGCTATGCGAACATGGAACTAATAAAGAGATGGCTGTCATCAACTCCTATTGTTGTAAGGCTAAGGAAGATAATGCAAAAATATCAGTGGAAGTTAATTTTCGGAAACAGTAACACCGTCACAAAAGTATCGTTTATTAATCAAGAAGGTTGACTACTTTCGTATGTTCGAAGCATTTTTTTAATATAAAATCTAAGAAGCAATCGTTTGACATACTCTAATAATACGGAAATAATGAAAAGGTGACCATGTCACCAAACCATTCATTCTTTCAATAAAAAACAATTTTTTTAAATTATTACATAATGCTATTTTAATGGCACTATATTTACAAAACAATATACCGCATCTCAGAAATAACAATGTAGTCGTTTAGTATCGTAAGGATTGAAGAAAAAGGAATTGCATAACTGTTGTATTATATAATAGTTAAAAATAGCCCAATTTTTAATTAAAAAATAAAATAATCCTCCATGAATTAAATACAAAATGTTTTCTTTAAAAAAATCAACCAATTATCAAAAATAGAGACAACATTTTTCCAATTGCATTGCTACACGCACAATAAATCAAGCTGAAATTCATGCCATAGTGTTACGAGTTTAGTGATTTAAACAACAATTCAACACCAATTTTGTCATATATTATCGTAAAAATAAATAACAAAAATTTATTTATTTTTACATATTCACTTGCTTAATAAACCAATTTATCTCTAGTCGGTTACAAGTCTATGTTGAAAAAAATTATAACGTAGTTAAAAACTCTATTTTTACGAAAGCAGTATACTGATAAAAAACAGGCCTTTAGAAAACATCTAATTACGGAATAAATCATATCAGTCAATTAGTTAATAATATATTGAGTGCCATTACTCTTTCATTTAATATATATATATATATATATAGTTTAATTAGTAGATGGTCCTTCCACCAAATATTGTCAATATATAATTACTTAATAGTAATTTATTATCCCAATGTAAAGAAAAACGGTACTCAGATAGCAAATATGTACCCCAATAAATTTAACAACCGGAACTTTAATCTCTAAATAAATCAAATATTAATAGTGCAAACTATTTAGTTCTATTACTTATTAAAACATTCACGTTTTTTAAGAACTCAAAATATCAACCAAAAGTTAGAATAATGAATCGCTAAAAAATCATTCAATTACTTTTAAAATAATAAAAATAACGGCACATGTATAATAAAACAATTAACATACTCTATTATCAATTTCTCTAATTTCCTCGTCATTAAGTTCGTACATACTTTCATCTGTAGGATTTGGTGGAGAATCCGAATTTGACTTTGTATTAGTTTCTGATGTATTAAAACCAGTCTGCGCCAAAACATTGGAGTTATTCGAATTAAAATAAGTATCAACGTTGACATTAGTGTTAGAAGTAGTAGTGGCATTTTTAACGTTGGTCGAAATCGAATTTGTTACATCGGTTGTTATAATGGTCGAATTCAGTTTAGACATCTGCGGAGAACCGTAATAATTTGCACCATTTTCAGTTAAAATTACTGGAAACATGTTGGAACCAACTCTAGATTCAGTAGATAAAGTATAGTGCGATGTATTTGACATCATTTGTGAACCGTTCATATAATTATTTGGAGTCGTCCCATTAAATGTAGAATGTGAAGTCAAAACCGGCAATGCACAAATTACGTTGTTAACATTCGTACCAGCAATCGTATTGTTATTATTGCCTACATAATTGTATTTATAATTGTCAGTACCGACACAATTGTTTGATTGCATTACTTGGGGATAATCGGGCATCTTATGTAACGAAATAGCGCTTGCACTGGGATATACATTCGTGTTTGGCTTAGGAATTGACTTTTGAGGAGACAAAAATCCGGATGCAATCGGAGTCAAGTAACTGTGTGAATGGTGCACATGTAAGGGTAACACAGAAGAACTTTGAAAGTTATTAAAACCATAAGTGTTATTAGGAGACTTCATTGTAGATGCAGATATAAGTCCAGACACTTGCGAAGTTTGTGAATATATTGATGGTGCAATGGTTAATTGATTGTTCATAGTTATATTTTCATTACATAAATCATATGCAACTGCCAACGCTGCACCTAAACCGAGACTACCAACATGCACTTCAGGTTTGTTATTTTCAACGTTGATAATTTCAAAATTATTAGAAGCCTTGTTTGAACTATTATTGGGTTGCTTTAAACAAAACATAAATTATATATATATATATATATATATATAACCGAAACTAAATAAAGTTAAACTAAATACACTTTACAAAAAGTAAAACTTGCAAGCACATAACCTATCTAATACACATTTAACTAAACTAATCCAAAATGTATTAATCATTATTTTCAATAAAATGTAGTAAACTCATATGTCACTTACTAATAAAAGATTAGTTGGTCCTAATCCGTTAATCGACATTGGTATCTTGCATTATGTGTTCAGGATACTATTCGTTCTCAATATAAATAATCAATAAATTAAAAGTATGTTGGGCAATTTAAAAATAAATTTATAAAAAATAAATAAAATGTAATAAACGTTCAATAATATAAATTTTCTAAATGTTCAAGCTTTCCGGTCACATATAGATTATGAAAATCCAAAAATGATGCTGGAAGTTATTCAAGGTCATGTTAAATCATTTAAAATAATAAACATATTTATTTTATTTATTTATTTATTTATTTATTTAATATTTATAAATTAAATTAAATTAAAAAAAATTAAAAACATTTAATAATTTTATAATGCTGTTATGCTTTTTATACAAGTTGTTGTGAATACAAATTGTTTCAGATTTCGGGTTCGTACACAAGTCAAATAAAAAAATCTCCGTTTGATTTTTAATTTAAAATGATTAATTATTAAGAATAAAAATAAAAAATAAAAATATTAATCAAGTTAAATAAAATTACGAAGATAATAATAATTATAGACCAATTTGAGTGCTTTAAGGACGACGCTGCAACAATATGTGTTAAATCCAAATCGTTGTTTAAAAAATACCAATAAATTAACTTATAAATTTTTTATTTGTGTTTATTTGGTTGTTTGTAACAGTGTGTTTATTTTGCACTTGTTTGAAAATTGACTGTAATTACGGGGAACAGTTCGCTATAATTAACACTGTAATTAACATTGTGTTGTTCATTAGTATTATTGTTGTTGCTGTTATTAATTTTATATAGTAACTGTTGTTATTGATAGTGTATTTTATTTTATATTACCGTTAAATTTTTGTTGATCTTATGTATATTTATGTAAATTTAAAAGTTGTTGCATTTATATTAATATTATAAAGTAGAACCAAACGTTAACGATTATCAGTTTATTTATAACGAATATTTTATATTCGTGAGTTTTATTTCAGTGGATATTTAAAGAACGTTTACTGAGTTATATTAACAAGGTTTTTTGCAATTAAAACAAAAGTAAATTGGTGATAAGAGCGTTTGTGTATAGACTGTCCAGATTAATCAAACAAGTCAGTTGTAAGGTACGGAATCTTACACTAAATATTGTAGTATAATTAAATAATTTTTGTGACAGTTTTAAATAAAAAAGTATTTAACTTAACATTTATGTGTTTAAACTGTATTGAATGTATTTGATTTTAAAATGTTATTTTTACGTAATAAAAAACAAAACCAATTATTAATCGTTTTTTATTTGCACATTATTTGGCAGTTTAATGTATAAAACATTATGTTTAATAAAATTTTGTTTATGTTTAAGCAAACTTGTTTAGAAAAAAATTGCTGTTTTAAATTTACTTACTTTTAATCTTTAATTAAAATTTAAAATTTACAAAAACTGTGTTGTTATTTAAACCAAATGTTAACCGTCATATCATAAAAAATTATGAAATTTTATGATCATACATAATTTAGACCGACACAAATGGTTTCAGTGTGAATGTGTCCATTTTCAGTAGACATGTCGATAAAATCACAACAGCCAATAGAATATAAGCTTTTTATTATCAACTGATAGTAAAAAAGTAGTCAGTATATTGGAATAAAATTGTTATTTTGGAAAAAATGCAATTTTATTTATTTATTAAAGCTGTTAAATTATTAATTATATATATTTTAAAAATTATTACAGTAACACAAAAATATTTTATTGAATGTAAATTTTCTATTTTATAGAAACACTATTAGTAATGCTTGTACTATTATTAGTTAATTTAAAGCATTGTTGTGTATAATCTTCGCTTCCAATCTGTTTTTATACATTTTATTTACTAAATTTACAGAAATAGTTGACAATATTTCGATTATTCACGTGTCATATTAACAGCAGAAAAAAATTACACTATAACCGTTACATAAAATAAACAATATGTACGTGAACTAAAATTGATAAAGGATCACTACTGTAATAAATTTTTACTATTGACGAACGTTTCACTGTAATAAAACAAATGCAGTTTAGCGTAATACATAGGCTTTTTACATATAATAGTATGTACAGTATAGAAAGCTCTTTATAAACTGACATAATGTGTCATAAAATCAATAATTTATTTGCATATACACAGTTTTTAATTACATGATTTTTTTACGTAAGGAACACAGAATAACTTAAAATCGTATTATTGATAATGTACTACATTACTACATGTTGCTAAATTCTACAATTTGATTTTCATAGGCAATAAAAAGGTTATTAAAAATTTTTATTTACCTATGCTAATTATTAACTAAAGGATTGTTTTTAAATATTACATGGTTTTTCAATTCAGTGCTATTTTGTGTAGTATAACATTACTATTTTTAACACTATTCTCATTATTTATATTTAAAAAAAGTTATTTATTTAGCTTTTGTTAATAATATTTATAAATTCTTATTCATTATTAAATCGTAATGAAAATTGCTTTATATTTAAATCAATACCAGAACTTTATAATTGTTGTTATTTTGTACTTTAAGCTCACAAAATTAACTCTTGTTTTATGGTTAAATAAAACAACTCTGTTACCAAAACTTCTCTGACTCATTGTATATGCATTCAATAGCACTACGATATAATGGGATGCAAATCGATAAATTAATGGAAAAATAGCTTGTACTTTACATATATTGCATCAAACAATGTTTTGTTAACACAGTGATTTGATGTCACAGAACTACGATCGATAAGTGTATTGCTAACTTTATATGGTGTTTTGACTATAGTAATTGTAAAATCCTAATTATTGCTTAAAAAGCACCAATAAATTAACGTATGAATGTTTGTTTATTTGTGCTTATTTGGTTGTCTGTGACTGTGTGTCAATTTGGCACTTATTTGAATTTTGACTGTAATAACGTGGAACAGTTCGCTGTAAGCTGTTTTCTATTAACATTGTGTTTATTATTATTATTATTATTATTATTATTATTATTATTATTATTATTATTATTGTTATTATATAACATTAGTTGTTGTTCTTGATAGTGTATTGTATCCTATATTACTATTGAATTCATGTGGTTTTACGATTAAGCGTGAGAACCCATCACCGATTCCTGACTTTAGGAAAGCTGACTTTGTGAATTTTTGTCAATTTCTTGCCTCGGCAGACTGGAGTGCTGTATATGCTAATAATCTAGAACAGGCGTATTCCAAATTTGTATGTCTTATTAAAACAGGCATAAACAAGTTCGTTCCGCATCGAATTCTTTTTCACACTAGTCCTAGGCTCCCTAGGAAAATCGTTCGTTTAATCCAGAGGCAGAATAGGTTTTTCTATCTTTGGAAATCTTCTAAGCTCCTCTGTTTCTATTATAACTATATTTTAATTAGGAACCAATGCTCCAGACTAATTAAGACACATAGGGACCTTAAGGTTCATAAACTCTTACTAAAAGCTAAGGACAACAAATGCACCTTGTTTAAGTTTATTAAGGATAAGCGTGCTTCTGAATACTCCCTACCATGCCTGAAAAAGGACAATGGTACACTTTTAACTAGAGGTGAAGCTTGTAAAAGTTTTAGTGATTGCTTTAACTCGGTGTTTTAACAATATGAACCCCTGCATTCCACATCCTAGACTCGGCTCTATTAATTGGTCCCTTTACTCCGGATGTTTATTTAGTTCGTAAACAACTTGAAAGACTTAAATCAACTTCTTGTGGCGCCGATCGTATCTACCCTAGAGTTCTAAAAGAATGTGCTGGATTACTGGTTTTTCATCTATCCCATATCTTTAACCTCTCCCTTCTAGCTGGTCAGCTTCCACTCATCTGGAAGTCTGCATTTATTAGGCCAATATTTAAATCAGGCTCCAGGTTTACGCCTGAGAGTTACAGACTTATTAGTATACTATCTACACCTAGTAAAGTCATGTAAAGACTAATAAGGACTCATTTACTTGACTTCGTTATTAAACATAAGCTAATTAACTTTGCACAACACGGTTTTCTTCCCCATAGGTCCTGCCTTACTAATTTAATAACCTATACAGATAGCATCACGAGTTTATTAGACTCTAGGCCTTCAGTAGATGCCATTTACTTTGATTTTGCTAAGGCGTTTGACAAAGTGCCACATAACCTACTTTTGTTAAAGCTAAGATCAATTGGGATCTCCGGGCCTATCCTAGCTTGGATCACCAATTTTCTCGCAAATCGTTCTTTTAGTGTACGACTAGGCACTGATCTATCCCCACCTTGCCTTATTAGTTCCGGTGTTCCCCAAGGGTCAGTGTTAGGGCCTCTTCTGTTTATTATTTTTATTAATGACCTACCTAAAGTGGTCCTGTCCAATATTTTGTTATATGCAGATGATGTCAAGATCTGGGGGTTGAATTCTAGCCAGCTCCAGGTTGACATTAACAACATTTGTCAATGGTCTGTAGATAACTCTCTTCCTCTAAATCTATCGAAATGTA
Source organism: Cardicola forsteri (assembly GCA_025895645.1). NCBI lineage: Eukaryota > Metazoa > Platyhelminthes > Trematoda > Strigeidida > Aporocotylidae > Cardicola > Cardicola forsteri. The sequence goes on along the minus strand of JAKXYG010000447.1, from coordinate 4,935 downwards.
AGCATATATCCTTCGGTAAACCATCAGAAAATGCTTTCTTAACGCCCTATCAGGACACCCATAGGATAGAAACGGTTATATCTATAAAAGATCTGGGAGTGACTATGGACTCTGCATTAAAGTTCACATGGCATTACACTTAAGCCACCCAAACTTGCCACCGACTAATTAAGTTCTTTAAAAGAAATCTAGATAGTTTTTCTCTTAAGTGTGTGCGTCTGCTTTATATGCTTTATATCAGACCGCATTTATAATATTGCGCACAGGTCACTGCTCCCATTCTAAAATTTGACTCCTCTCTCTAAAGCTATTTCTTCTAAGGAACAGGAGGCTTCGGGGGATCTTATTTTGATATATATATATATATATATATTTGGTTGGTGACGTGGCCACTTCTTTAATATTTCCCATATTTATACGACATGTAAAACGATCGATCTCGATGGCTTAACAAGCGTAGACAAACGTAGAAGAATAACAACGTTTCTTGGCTGGTAGACGGCATCCTTGTAACGTCGCCACTGTTTGCAAAAATTGACGAGACCGCCTAATTTTTTGTCAGGGTTATCACCCTTAGCCCAAGGGCTACATATGGTATACGTATACCTTTAGATGCCTTTTAAGTTCCTGGGTGTATGTTTGCACCCACCCGCCGTAGCGAAAGCCCAGTTATACCGCTGTGCACTCGGACCCTGCTGTTATTAGTCTAGATGCCTAGGGGCACCTAGTCCAGAATGCACCACGTGGAGGACTAACAGTCAGGAATATCACCATCATTGGAAATTGAGACTTTATAAGCATTACTCAAATCTTCAGGATTATTAGCATCCATTTTGGTATATCATTATTTAACAACTGACTCCTCCTTCTTTCTTTACACTAACAAATAATTTTTGTAGGAGACACAACCTCAAACTGACTAAATCCAGAGTGTAATCCAGGTTGAGGCTCCACCACTTCTCACAGAGGGTTATTAATGCTTGGAACAGTCTACCTTCTTAGGTAGTTAATGCCAACTCGGTCCCATCATTTAAGGCTGCTTATGATCGTTATGCTCTATCGAATTTCACTTGTTTCCCCAGTGGTTGATGGTTATTATTTTTAACCTTTGTTTTAATTTCATTTCCTTTCTGAACACAATATTGTCGATACATCAGAACCGAGGATCAAAAGGAGATTGTCTCCTACTTAACTCGTGTACCAACCTGTAACCTGTAATGTATATTGATGTAAATTTAAGAGTTGTCACATTTATGTTAATATTGTATTATAGAACCAAACGTCAACGCTTATCATTTTATTAATAAAGAATATTCTATATTCGTGAGTTTTACTTTAACGGATATTTGAAGAACGTTTATTGAGTAGTAATAAAAACGTTTCTGCAAGTAAAACAAAGGTAAATTGGTAATAAGGGCGTTTGCGTATAGACTGTCCAATTTGATCAAACAAGTCAATTGTAAGATAAAGGAATTTTACAGTGATTTTATCTCAAATAAAAATAAAGGTCGTTTGTCTAAAGCTAAAATACGTACTGCCCTGGAATGACTACATTCAGATAGCACAATGTGAGAATAAAAAATTTAAAAAGTGGTTTATAATCAATGAATAATATTACATAGGAAAAATATACACCTGCATCACTGATTATCTGTACTAATTGTTTTTAAACCATTAATTTTTTTTAATTTCTGATTAATGGTATACAAATGTAGTCATTCTAGTGGTAATTAATAAAAAATGCATATTTCCAGTGTAAAAATATCAAGAAGAAAACAATTGTGTATAAATGGTAAATTAAAGATTATCATTAAAGTAGATGTTATCCACTTACAATTTTTTATACTACATGTGAAGTTTCTAGATTACTAATACCTATAATAAACTAGGACAAGGGATCATATTTCATAAATTATGTTGGCCTTTGTTACAATGTAATAAGTGTCATTTAACTAAACCTGCATTTTACTGAGAGTCTATTAAAATGTTTCCTAAAATAAGGGATAGTTATTTTATTAAATACCTATTTTACGGTAGAATTTAATAACAGTATCATTAAACCAGACTAAAATGTTATTTTTACATTATCACATAATGTGAAAATTACATAAAATACTCGTTATGTGCTTAACCGTCAGTAATGTTACACAAGCCTTTTAATTTACAAATAAATGGACAGTTAAGTACTGTACAAATAATAATTGCAGGTGTGATTATTTAAAATAATTTTAGACTTACTTACTTCATAAGCTTGTTTAATGTATCATAACGTTAAAATAACATTAATAAATTCCTTATTATGAATAAAAATAACAAATGTGATTATCATTATCATAACATAGGCGTTAATATTCCATTTATGTACAAATAGTTTTTGATGTATTTCGTTTGGACATTTTGTCTACTTAACTTGGGGTGAAAATCACTATTTTACAAAAACATTTGAAAATTCATTGTAGACGTTGTAATAGCATAGTTACAAAAAATATTCAGTTGTTTACTCAATAACCATAATGTGATTATAGTTATAATTATTAAAGTCGATCAATGTGCGGTATATTTAACTGTTAATAAATGTTGTTACTACGACAAAAGTAATGTAATTCGGTAAAATGAATGGAAAGGGTTGCTTATACTTTACATACACCAGGTCAAATAATATTTTTATAACAAATTAGGTCGATCCTCATAGGAACTAAAATTGATAAGTATACTACTAGTGTTATTTCGAAGCAACAGTACAAACAGTAATCTCAGGGTTGTTTCTTTGATGCAAAAGTACAAAGTAATGGCTACATAAAATATCCGATTTTGGTTACTTATTCAAAACACTAGCAAATATTGCACTAATTACCATTACTATTGTACACTAACTACTTTATTGATAAGAAAAAAGGGCTATTTATCCAAGTTTTATCATACGCGTTAACTAAGGACATTAATTAGATCATTTAACAATTTTTCTTTTTTAAGATAATACGTTATTGCTATTCTAACAATCGCAAGTGTTCTTCAATTTTTGTAATAAACAAAAAAAAGGAACACAATATAATAAAATTTATTTGGATTACATTACGAAAAAAATACAAAATAATTTCCTGTCTGCATAATTATCCACCAAAACGTAAGCCCACTTATACAAAGTACAGAAACCCCAAAAAATGTGGCTTTGTTCAACAACCTATTGTGCATTCTTCATTGTATACTTGAAGCGTTGCATAACTAATAGTTACTCATAAGACTGCAAAGTATAAATAAATTATATTCTCACTTCCTGGTCTCAATAGTTCAAGAGATATTTTTAGAGAATTTTGATCAGTGTGGCAAAAGCTAATTACAATATACTTTCCATTGCTATCCTGTTCGCATGCCACTAATTCTTCTTTTTTTAAACAAAACAGCGTTTCTTCAAGGTTTACAGTTTTAAACAATTAAGTTAAATTTCATCGTACTGTAACCCAATTTTTACCGAAGATTGTACAAATCCCTCGTTGTGACTCTTTTTTTAAATTTGTCACGGGCATATATCTAAATTTGGGAAATAGGGCATTTTTGCATAATAATTTAAATTTAAATTCTTCCTCCTTTGATAGCCTTCTCCTGTTAGGATCTAATGCAATTTCTTTACTTGAGAATGTGTGTTTGTGCTTTAAATTTGGTGCGGTTATAACATATTTATCGTTCTTAAGTTTAACCATAAAACGTGCGGGACAATTTAAATTTTTAGTTCTATAAGAAATTACATAAAAATGAAGGTACTTGGTCTTATAAAGTCGGGTACTTTCTGATTTTTGTTTCTAATAAAAAGTACACCTGTAAAAACCTTTATGTATAGAAATCCTTTATTTTCTCTATGGTTTTGTTTAGATACACGGTAATAAAACTCACTGTTGGTACCTCTTTTAAAAACGTGGATAACATTTTTCATCTCCTTCCAATTAGAATAACTACGTCGAGTCCAGTCCGGTGCACAAACACACGTCATTGCAAAATAAGGCAAGAACAAAAAATTTACATTAAATAGTGCTTAAAACATTCAATTACAGCTTCATTAGAAAATGAACCAATCAGAGAACAAAACCCACATCTAATAAAATTTATTCAAATTTTGACCAATTAAAAACAATCAAAAATTATATGACGTTCAACATCTACCTTATTTAATAGTTTAAGAATTGCGCAGGTGTATTGTGAAAATTCAATATTTGTTAAATTTAGTGGTATTTGGAAACTCAACTTGCTATAATGTGTTATAATTGTTGAAATTGCAGTTCAATATATTACCAAAACATTGGGGATTTAAAATTCAGTTTTGCTTAATTTGATATACAGTTTTGCAAAATTTCAATAATGGCTGATCTTTTGGTGTTTGAAAATAAAACTACTATGTCATCAACTCTTACCAAAATTTTTACAGACAGATAACAAGTAACATTTAGTTACCAAAATTTTCGATGTCGGTCTTCAATATACCGATGGGGATCCTGTGACAATGGTGGGTTATCCTTTTAATAACCATTTATCTGACAGTATGATAAGTGAGTGTGTTAATGCTTATCATTAACACACCAAAACAGTTAAGAAAATTAAAGCAAAAATTAAATTTATTACATCTTAAAGTTAGTGACGGAGTTAACGATAATAATCAGAACTTAGAAACAGGCAATAATAGGTTAATTAGCTTTTAAAACTAATGCCAATAAGTTAGTCCTTCCTTGTATTAACGTAGGCAAATTAAACAGCTATCTAGTGGATTACTGAAAGTTTATAAATAAATGTAAAAATTTTACTTAGTGCACATTGTACATTGCTGGGTGTAAGATCTCACTGAGATCTCGACCCTGATTATTTTTGATTTACAACTCCTAAGCTAATTAGTGTTAAAAATGTAGTTATTAAAGTAAAACATCTGTAGCAATCACATAACTCAAAAAA
>JAKXYG010000811.1:0-61367 GCA_025895645.1 Cardicola forsteri | reverse complement strand
GCGATACATCGCAGTTTCCTTTGTTTGAATGCCCTAAATTGTGCACTTGGAAGGAACTGTTTTGGCGCAAAAGTGATGCATCTCAACCGACGCAATTTCTCCTAAATAATTTAAATCGAACCAAAAAGTCAATTTAAATGTTTTAAAACGTTTCTTACCAATAAATCCTAAATCACAAATTGACATATTTCAAAACAAAATATTTTAATATGTCGAGCGCATACATCTTGATTAATTCACATTTTAATATCATTTTTCGCACAATAAGTCATCATAAAACAATTATTTTTAAAGCAATATGTTTCCTTACGTGAATTATCTAATTGTATTTTGCGTTTATATAATTATTATACACGTCAAATATGTATGCATATATTAAATAATTAAATAAAATATTCTAACAATACCAGTTTTATAATACAAAACGTTTCTGATTAATTATCACCATTTTGTTTCTGATGCTTAATATAATTTTATTTGAATTGAAAAACAGCTCCAATTTACTATTCTGTACACGTTTCCATACTTGTTTATATTGATCTACGGTTTATCACGACAACTCTGTTGCATTCTGCCTCTAATCGGTGTTGAAAACAATAGAAAGTAGACGAAGAACAGCAAAAATGACATTTTCCTAAATTTCTTGATAATAAACATATTTGTAAAATTGGAATTCAATGTAAAAAAAAGCATCGACAAATGTCCGACATCTTGCCAAACGATAGGCGACGACGCGTTAACTACAACGGCTTCAATGGCGTGTTTCGATTGACTATTCTTGTTTCGTTTCACTGAAACAATTCTGCACAATTACATTTCTATTTGCAACATGGGCACTCAATAAGCTTCCTATTAACTGCTACACAAAAATATCCAAATTAATACGAAAATTATTTTTCATAAATTGCAAATGCTTACTCGAAATTACTAAAGAAATAATAGTTAATTATTGCAACTAAAATATAATTATGTACCATTTTGTACAGTTAAAAATTAATTCAGTAAATAAGGATGTATATTTTTATATGTATATATATATATATATATATATATATATATGTATATGTAAATTTGACCATTTGTGTATATATATATATGTATATATATATAGTAAGTTACTTGTTCCATCTTTAAAACAGATATACAATCGTAAAATTAAATATTAGACTGATTGTTTGTATAAATATTGTTTTACATATGCTTTTGTGTCATACAAATAAATACATTATTTAATTTGTCTAATACTTTCCTAATTAGGGAATATGAATTCAATATATAATAATATTTATACCAGTTGTAAAATTAAAAAAGATACTTTATTTTGTTAATTAACATGTAATTATTGCGAGTATTTGCTATTATTGATCCATCGTTATCAAAATGCTGTAAATCATTGTTTTTAAGCTTTTTCTGCCCTAAGAAACAAAAGCAGATTAAAAAGTGGTGAGTTCGTGTTTTCATAAATATTATTACTTAATAACTCCTACTTGAGTCATAATATCATGCGATAAACAGCCAATTGATTAAATTAACTATAAATTAAAATATCTTCTTGCAGTTAAATATTGGTTAAATAATGTAAAATAAATGTACTAATCAATTAATAGCATTAATTTGACAAATATAAAACTGATTTGTTAAAACATTGAATTAGTAAAACGCAATACAATCGATACATTAAATGTTATATTAACTTTCAATTGGAAAACATACTTTCACCAACTTGTTTAATATAAGAAAAATTGTGTTTGCGTTAAACTTACAAATTATGCAATGTTGATAATTAATGATGATGCAACACCTGTGGAGTGCTATTATTGTTATGGAATCAATTAAAAAATTTCAATACAACAAAAACAATTACATTATAAACAATTACTTTGTGCCGCACAATCTACTGAATTCTGTACAGTATGACAGGATCTATATAAAAATCTTTTGAGAGCGGTTACTCGCCTGCTTCTAGTAACACACAGCATTTGAGATTACTGATCAATTCATGTTAATCATATTCAATATATATAATTCGTTTGAAAGGCCTGCATCAAATAACTATAGGTAAGGAGATAAGACATTGGTTTCAAACATAAAAATTGTGTATAGTAATTAAAAACATTTCAGTTGAGAGTACAATACAAGAGTAATTTTAATTTGTTTCAACTTAAACGATCGTGATATTTGTCATTTTATTCAACTAAAACAAAAATTTTAATAAAATTACTAGTTTTTGCAATAATAAAACAATAATCAAAATTTATTTATAAAATAAACAAAAGTATCAAAATATTCCATGTCATAAGCACTATTAACGCAAGAAAATTAACTATTTTTAAGTCAATGGGTATACTTGTATACAAGACAATGAGCAGCAATTGCTTAGATGTTCTGTATATGTACAAACGGTTAAAACGTCACAAAGACACTTACCGACCAGTTGATACACTAGATTTTAAACGTACTTGTGGGATTTGTTGATGTACAGACAATGTTTTGCCTCGATAAATGTTTAATAACGATTTACAAAGCACCATTTGTGTAGTGCAGGTGTTAGTATTGTTTGTTCTTTGTGCCAACAAATATGGCGCCAAGGAGACCTAGTTACTAGAGCGTTAGACTGGGATTCAGGTGGGCATGAGTTTGACTTTAGTTTTCGGCACTAAATATCGATCCTCGTATGGCTTCGCTTGGATGCCCCCTTGCTAGAACATGTTCCTTATCAATCATTCAACCAATGGAGAGTGACCAAGATGCCAGACTTACTAATGAATAAACGACAAGTCTTTGTGTAGTTGTAGCGATACATCGCAGAATTTCTTTGTTTGAATGCCTAAATTGTGCACTTGGAAGAAACTGTTTCGCCGCAAAGTGACGCATCACAACCAACGCAACATTTCCAAAATAATTTAATCAAACCAAAAAGTCAATTTAAATGTTTTAAAACGTTTCTTACCAATGATTTCTGAATTACAAATTGACGTATTTTAAAATTAAATTATATTTCAATATGTCAAGCTTCATACATCTTGATTAATTCATTATTTTAATAGCATTTTTCCTCCAAATAGTCATCATAAATCAATTTTTTATAAAGCAATATGTTTCCTTACGTGGATTATCTAATTATATTTTACGTTAATATAATTATTATACACGTCAAATATGTATGCATATATTAAATAATTAAATGAAACATTCTACCAATACTACTTTTATAATACAAAACGTTTCTAATTAATAACCACCATTTTGTTTCTGATAATTAATATAATTTTATTTGAATTGAAAAACAGCTCTAATTTACTATTCTGTACACGTTTCCATACTTCTTTATATTGATCTATGATTTACCACGACAACTCTGGTGCATTCTGTCTCTAATCGGTGTTAAACACAATAGAAAGTAGATGAAGATCAGCAGAAAAATGACATTTTTCTAAATTTCTTAATAATAAGCTTTATGTTTGTAGAAATGGAATTCAATGTAAAAAGGAAGCATCGACAAATGTCCGACATCTTGCCAAACGATAGGCGACGACGCGTTGAGTACAACAGCGTCCATGTGAGTTTTTTGATTAAAGCTATTCTTTAGTTTCTGTTTCACTGAAATAATTGTGCGCAATTTCATATAAATTATGCAATCATGGGCACTCAATAAGCATTCTTTTAATTGCTACATAAAAATATTTTGAATAAAACGCAAATTATTTTTCATAATTTACAAGTGCTTATACAAAATTACTAAAAATTAATAATTTAATTATTTCAAATAAATTATAATGATATTCAATTTGTACAGATTAAGAAACATTTAGTTTATATATATATATATATATATATATGTATATATATATATATATATATATATATATATATATATATATATATATATATATATATATAATATATATATATGTAAGTTTAGACTATATATATGTATGTATTTATAGTTGGTTATGGTCAAATTTTTCCGTTATGGTAATAAGTGTATCTTTCTTATTATTTGGAATATAATAATTACTATTTTTGTTTATTATATGCAATTATTTTTAGGTTGCTTAATTTTGCATAATAAACTAAAGCCTTTACTATTATTCTATTTAGATTTTGTTTAGTTTTTGTTGATACATATTCTATTATCATTTTGTTAAATTTAATGCAAATTGAAAAGTTTGTGATGTAATATACATGGAAATATATTAAGGTATTAATATAAAATTATTCGCGTTAACGTACCAAATAAATCTTTATATGCAAAAGAATGAACAATTTTATATAAAAAACACGATTTTGGTAATAAAAATATAAAAATAAATATTATTCTTAATTAAAACGTTTAGATGTTTTTTTTATAATAATTGTTTGCTTTTGAATTTCAGCAGCACGTAAAATGTTTACTTTTATAAAAAAAGTAACATTTTCGATAAATTTAAAATACATATAGGAAATCTAAACTAAGTACTACAGTTTATTTGTTGTTTTAGAAACCAAAATATTGAAAATTTAAATGTAGAGAGTAATGTTGATTGATCTTTAATGTAAAAGTAACATGTACAAAATAAAATAATTTTTAATAATGCTTAATGTGATATTTTAAATACCTGCTCTATTTAGTAATTAAAACTCTTTTTTGTTAAAAAAGTCAATGTAGAATATTTGTATTTTTATAATAAATAATATAAATAAATGAATGTTCATACTTTTAAACACTGAAATAAATATTAGAGTAATATTATAATCTAATTCTAATAAGCACAATCATATATACATACATATATATATATATATATATATATATAAACTATTATTACTATTAGTGCTTGAGTGCTTTACTAGAAACGTTTTTCAGCAAGGAAACATTTTAGTATAGTTAAACGAGAACCGGCATTCAGAACTGATGCTCGTTCGAGTTCAAGTGATACGACATCAGCCCAGTGGTCTATACGTGTGCTAAAAACGTTAAAAAATATTACGTACATTAGCATTATAATTTATACAAAAATATGCAAATAAATAATTACTTTCGTCACCTAATTTGTAAAATATTACAATATTTTTAAATAATTTAAATTTATTCATAATTAAGTATTTACTGCAATAATAATAATAGTAATAATACTGATAATGGTAATTATTATAGTTGTCAATTTTTTTATTCTTCCTATATTATAATTACGATTATTGTTGTTATTATTATTATTATTGCTATTATTATTATGATTGTAATTATGATAATAATAATTATTATTATTAGTATTAGTAGTCGTAGTATTGTTATAATTCACATTAGTTTTATCATTATTATTATAATTATGCTAACGATTATAATTATGGTTATTTAATAGTACATCAATCATTAACTCCTGACTTAATATAAAGAACATGAATCATCAAATATTTTATAATTGTTATATCAAAACATAAACTTTAATACTAAATGTATTAAAATTAAAAATAGTTCATATAATTATGCAGCACAAAAACAATGAAATAAATACAGAAATTTTTAGAGCTACACAAACCACGTTATACTCTAAAGGCACGTCAAAGAATGTATGTCATTACCTTTCGCTGCAGTAAAACAATAAATATAATATTGACAAAAATTGAGAATTGTAAATATTAAAATATAAACATGCTAAAATAAGATTTACAAAATAATATAATCAATAAAATATTTGTTAAATAATAGTAACGCTACAATTATTATTATGATTATGGTTATTATTATTATTATTATTATTATTATTATTATTATTATTATTATTATTATTATTATTATTATTATTATTATTATTATTAATTATTATTATTATTATTATTATTATTATTACTATTATTATTATTATCACTCTTATTATTGCTATTATTTTTATGATTCTAATTATTTTTATGATTCTAATTATTATTAGTTTTATTATTGTTATCATCTTCATTATTGTTGCCGTTTAAAGTTAATAATAACACCGTTTTTAAAATTGCACCAAAATCAAAATGAATTATTATAAATATATTTAGAATTCTTTATGTTAAAATATTAAATGTAAATTTGTTTCTACTAAATTAAATTTTACTTCAATAGTATGCAAATAAACGTGTAGTTAATGAAAATATTAAAACTTGGTGTCATTTATATTGGTTTTTTATATTATGAAAAAATACTTACTGGTAACTTTTATTAGAATAAAATGAAAAGTATTAAAAATAATGTTTTATTTTTGTTTGTAACTGAAAACATTTTTTTCAGATTTTAGGATGTACTTTTAAACAGGAAAATAAGAAAATCTTTTACTAAATATGATTTTTCAAAAAATGTTTGTAACTCACCTAACTCGGCTGTATTATTAAAAGAAATAACGGTCAACTATTAATAAATAGAATTATTATAAGTAATTAGAAAATGAATACTAAATACACCATTATTATTATTGAATCAAAATTAGTATAATTACTATTATATTATTATATTATTATAATACTATAATTATTTTATTTTTAGTACTACTTTTATATTGGTTTCTGTGCAATTTGAAACCAATTATTTTATATTTTGTATCATTCTAAGAATAAAAATAGAACACAGCAAAATAGCTTCATTTAATTCATAAAACTGCAGCTACAACTTACAAATTCATCTAAATTTTAATATAGTCAAAAATAAAATTATTGTTAAGAAGCCTTTTTACAAATGTAATTAATATGTCATATAACAGACGTACAAAGTTTATAAATATTATATATATATATATATATATATATATATATATATATATATATATATCCAAGTACATACTTAAAAGTGCTAAATTCAATTATGTAAAATGTAAAACCAAAATATAAAAAATTGTATACATAGATGCACTTCAATGTAAAATAAACTAGTTAGCACAAAGTTCGGTAAATTTTAAAAACTAATTTGATACATATTTTATTACAATTAAAATATTTAATTGAATAAATTTTTAAACTAATAATATTGAATTTTAATTGGAAGAAAAACAATTAGCTTAGAAATAATTACCTCTAGATGCATCCTCTACATAAAATATTAAATTATTTATAATAATACGTATTTAAATTTATTAAAAATATTTTGTATGTATGCAATTTGTGTATACATTTTTATGTAGGTATTTGCGTAAGTGATTGACAAGGAATCAACGCCATGTTATTGATATCAATTTATATTATTATTTATTTATTTATTTATTTATTTATTTGTCTACTCATTTGTTTTATTTATTTATTTAATTTTACTACTTTTTATGTTTAACGGAAAACATTTTTCAGCAGTGAGATTTTAGCGACACCGATTGTGGACTGCATTTGGTGCCAGTAGTGATAATCGAACCAATGCCCATTTAGGTTTGAGTTGAAAGTGGCACCGTTAGATTACCACGGCACAACTGCTGGTTCCTTTATGTTTTGTTATGCACTAAGTGGTTTAAGCTTGCTAACTAACAAACAGAAAGCAACATGTAATTAAGAATTTTTTGCTGTAATTTCACGACATAATAACTCATCGGTAAGCGTTTTGTATTGGTACTGATGATGGACTGTATAGAATTAGACAATTTAGCAAAGTCACAGCTTTAAAATTCTACACGTACTTACAACCAACTAATGGTCTATTGAAGTCCACACAATTTAGCCATGTTATTCTGAAGATCTGTTTAAAAAGCTGGTGATTTTAATTTTACTGCAATTTAAATTATTTTGAGAAATTAGCATTAGTTAAAAACAATTTTAAATAATTCAATGTAAAATATAAATTAATTCTTGATTTAATTTTACTGCGCTTAAAAATAATTTTTTTGAGTTAAAAAATACTAATGCAATTATTGTTTTAATGTATGCATATATCCTTTTATAAAATATTCTGATTTTTTATATAACAATACTAAATAGATACTTATAGGAACCAATAATATAAATTCAAAATAAATAATAACAATAATAACTTTAAAATGCTTTATATTTGGTAATAATTTAAATAGATATTTACTTGGAGTAACTATAAACAGTTTCAAATAAAACATGCTAAATGTATTACTTATATGTTAAATATTATTTTAAATTTACAATTTGCAAATTAAAAAGTTAATTATAATGTTTGCTTTTTTGGTTTGCTTAATAATTCTTAGTCAAATTGAACAACTAACAATTCACATGTACTTTTACTTCTAAACTCATTCAGGGGCGTTAAAGGATAGCAACAAACAAAAGGCTGACTAACAACTCTTTTTTACAAGCAAAAATGTTATTAGTTGAAAGAAAGAAATTAGAAAAGCAATTTGCAGAAATATACTTTTGTGTGTGTGTGAAATAAAGTATACAAATTGGCAGCGTTTATTTATTAGACGCTATATTTTGAAAGGAACGAAACAGAATGAATAGCAACATATGAATGGCAACAATAAGGCATTTAAAATTTAACTATTCCTTAATTTATTTTTGTTGAACTAACTGTTTTGTTCAGAATTGAACACAATACAATAAATAAATTTTTACATTTTAAAACGATTTTTATAAATAGAACAGAAATCGCGGTTTTTAAAACCAAATATCAACAAAATAAAATATTTTCTTCGTTAATAAAATTTTAGTTACTTACATGAACTAACTTCAGATTTTAAATAGAGTTTATTATTATTAGAGTTTATTATTTTACAGTAAACCAATACAATTTAAAACTAATATTTTTGAACTTATCGCTTCAATATTTATACTAATAACATTTTCAGTAAACAAACATTGAAAATAGTCATTAAAAACTCTCATTCAGTTTAACACTTAAACTCTCGCTTGCAAGCGTTCTCTTCGTCGTTTTCTACACTATATTCCACTTTTGTAAAAAGTCACTGGTGTTTACCACTGTACAACTATGTTGAATTAGATACTTGTGTTACTCTCGGTATGCAAAAGTTAATTAATATCACTTATTTAATAATAAAATTTAATTCATTTAATTAAACATATTTTTTTATATTTTAATTAAATAAAACAATTTAATTTAAATTTTGATTATTGTAATCAAAATGTAATGATAGTCTTACAACTACATTATTCACTACTTGTTCAAAATTCATTTTTACCAACATTGAATGCGTGTTAATTAATAAAGGTTGCAAGATAAAACTGTTAACTAGGAAATGACACAAAAACATTTACAACTCTGCACCTGAAAGTAAAACACAGCATTTGGAAGAATGAAAAACGCGCACTCGGTGCCAAATTTTCCATTGAAAACGAAACACACCGAAATGAAATGAACTAACTACATATTATAGTTCTCTTCTATATTAGATAATTTACAAATCATAATTATCTCAATTGCACTCACTTGTGTAAAGAAATAAGTTAATAATAATTAACGAGGTTAGTAGCATGTCGTTTGTGTAAAAATTTGGATTAAACACGCTTTTTAAATTCTATCTATATATACTACTCAAGACCAATCACATTAATATACATAAACTCAATTATTGGAAAAGTTAATTTAAACATTTTGATTTGTTATTAACAAACAAATTATATAATATATATAGTCTATTGCATTTTTTTCTTTTAACCGCCTTAATGTGTTTTACAAAATAATTAAACACTATAGGCTAATTGGAATGTTACCTCAACATCAACAGCCCAGTTTTATTAAACATAAATATTGGTAAACAAACAACAAGCAGACTTTATTTTATAAAGCGACGCCGAAAAGTGAAAGTATCACTTCAATAACTTTGCCCTAACCGGTTTCAAGTCCAGTTGATAAAGCATAGAGATTGGGGCGAAATGATACCATTCTGTCTTCTTCAATACGTTATTGTTAAAAACACAAACACAACACACTATTGTATCAAACTACGGTAAACAAGTAAAAACACAATTTCTGTAACAGGTTAAGCAAATACCCGAATGATAGCTCAATATCCATTTAAATAAATAAATAAATAAATAAATAAATAATAATAATAATAATAATAATAATAATAGAAATAATATTAACAATAATAAAATATTATTAATACAGTAATTGTATTTTCTATAATTTATTTGTTTCTCACAACTTAAATAATCTGACAAAAACCTCTTTAAAAAGCCAACACGGACACGCCATTATTCAATGTGTCATCTAATCATTCTAAAATGGTGTGGGCTTTAAAACACGACTAAAATGAATCCAATTTAGTTCCTTCAAAACTATTGCCAATATAGACAAAATTACAAATCTGACTTTAGTATTGATTCATTGGCACCTAGAGAATAACTCGAGATTTTACACGACATTTTGTATAAACGGCAATAGACTAAATACACTGGCTGCGTTTTTACAACAGCGTTCTAACAAATTGCCATTATGGTTGTTGTTATTTTATTTTATTGACTAAAATATTAGTATATCTGCGATAACCTATTCCATACCATTTCCCATAAATTACATTCGGTGTGTTGTATCTTTTATTTTTATTTTTTAAATGTTTGATACTTTGAACATTTTACAAAAACATCTTTTAGCAGTGGACAATTAGCAAGGCCAAACGTAGACCCGCATTTTAGTACTGGCGATGGGATTCGAACCCATGTCCACCGAGGTCCGAATTCGAGCGCTGTACCGCTAGATCACCCCAGAATTTGTTGCCTCTCCTAAATTCAAACATTTAAACTTTATGGTCAGTAGCGCTAACAATTAGGTTTATACTACTTCATTTATAAAATTACAATATTGTTCAATCGTGTGCTTTTATTATCCTTTTAGGTATAGGTTTAGCTTAAAGTTAACACCACCACCATGCATTACACTTACACTACTCAAAAAATAATAACAAAATAAACTGAACCAGTAATTTACACAAAACACTTAGTTATTGTTTCGAGACTTACTGACAGTAAGTAGAACCATAAAAAAACTGAACAAAAAACATAATGCGAATTGGATTTGTCAGCACCTACAGTTTGTGTAGCGCAGTCACATTGATGCATTGTAACAATTAGTAAATTCGCAAAAACCAGATCAGTAACTCCAACAACAACAACAACAAACAACAACAACAGTGGTGGATATATCAGATTGACGCACAACGCTAAATCTTGACCCACAATTACAAAAAGAGTCTAAGCGTATAAACTTGATTAACACATCCAATAATTAAAAACCCAGTTTGATCAACATTATTATGAAACACAAAAATTGTTTTGATAATGGTTTGAGGTTTAATAAGAAATGTGTTTAATAAACATGGCTAAAGGAGAAATATTGTTTTATTGCTCTGAACGACAATTACTAAATAGCTGTATAATAGTCATGATAATATTAACAACAATAACAATAATAATAATAATAATAATAATAATAATAATAATAATAATAATAATAATAATAATAATAATAATAATAATAATAATAATAATAATAATAATAATAATAATAATAATAATAATAATGGTGACAATATTAATAACAACCACAATTGCAGTTACAATAATTTTTTGTTATTATTATTTGAATACTTTGCGAAAAACATTTATCGGTAAGTGCACATTTCAACAAAACTAGAAAAAATGATCCACATTTATTGCTGGTAGTAACATTCAAATTCATGTCAATTTCTGTTAGAGTCTGGCGCCGTAACGCTTCTAGCAATAAATTATAATATTTATAATGTTAATAACAATAACAATAGTTATTATTATAGTAATATTAATGGCAACAATAATTATAATTTTAATTACTACAATTAATAGTACCAATCCTTTTTGAATATTTTATAACAGGCCGTACATGATTTTAAGCCACAAGTATGCAAACAAATTATGATAATTAAAAACAAGTGAATTACTTTGTCCATCCATGTTATATGTAAAATAGTTTCCATCAATTTGCATCAATTGGTATGTTCAATTTTACAACCAGAAAGTTTAAATGGCAACTAAATAAAATATAATTATTTTGTACATATGTACTTTTATAATTTTAATCAATAATTTATTTCTTTTTGAGTTGTCAGAATTGAGTTCATTTCTGGTACATGATAAATTGTATTAGTTGACTTAAAGTGCTAAATTTAGAAAAGACCATTTACACATGTACATTTGGCATTTTTTAAATTTTAAGTACAATTTCTAATATTTATGTTTGTCGTATGTCAAAAACACAATTAAAACATTGAAAATGTTGTATAATTATGTGTGAGACAGACAGTTAAGGAAAACTGGAAAGTCTTACTAATCAGCGTCAGTAATTGGAATTTTACTACAACGTCTGTAGCCTGGTATATTTTGTGAAATAAACTGTTATGTATATATATATATATATATATATATATACAAAGGCGATTCAAAACAATGTTCAAACAAATTCAACGCTGTTTAAATGTACAATAATATAAAAATTGTAATTGAAATAAAAATTAATAATAATTTTAAATTTTTCATTCCAACAGTAACACAATCTAATAATAGTTGTACATCTTGGTTTTTTTACCAATTATTTAAAATTTACCTTAAATGGTATTGGGTTAAACTGTCAATTCAGCTCTTTTAACTAGAAAACAGTTTATAAATTTGCATTTTAAGGTAAATTAAAATAGGCAACGAAAATTGTCAAAATTGGAAACGTGCACTTGATGCCCGATGCATCACAAAAGACCTTAGAGTGAACCAATCTAACCAAATAAAATTTAAATATTTTTTATTCAGTGCTATTGCACAATGACCACTTAATTAAGCATGATTAATCATCATAATTTTTTTCTTTAAGTAACCAAACATCAAATTTTGTAATTTGTTCGCTGTACTACCATTTCAAAAATTGACGCAAAAATTTATAAGAGTATAAGTCTAAATTAATTTATATCCAATTGTTTTTTTGTAAAAATAGATATTGAGAATTAAAAATAATGTAAAGTACTTAATATTTCCTTTATATCTACTTAGAAATATTTATTTAAAAAGACTGAGTCGGTTAAATAGCATATTTTAAAAGCTACTTCTATATAAACGTGGATAATGAGTTGAAGTTATCATAATGTTTATAACTATTAGCCTATTATATAGTTTATGTGCACAAAAGGTTTCATTAAACAATGATCTTAAACTAATCTTTAAAATTGATGTTAAATGCACATTGAAAAGTGGTGTCCTAATTACGATGTCAATAATAATCCATCAAAATAAAAGATTTAATTATTCTACATCTAGGCGTAAATAAAAATAATGGAATTAAAAATAACATTCAAGTTAAATCAAACAAATATATGCACCTGTAACAAAATTAAATATCTTGGTGTAAACATAAATAGCATACTTACCTGGTGTGATCATGTATATATATTTTTAAAAAACCAAATCCTTATGCTACTATATAAGAAGATTAAGAAAACTAAATGTTAACAATTATATTACTAAATTGTTCATTACATCATGCTTTTATCCTTTGATATTATATTGCTCACCCATAATTTTCCTGGTTTATTAAAACAGGATTACATTATTTTAAAAGATGCATATCATTGGTATCAAAATCTTCAGGAATCAAATATTCTATCTTATTGAATAATATTGTGTTGATAAACATTTTAAATCCTGTATACAATTAGCTAATAATAATAATAATAATAATAATAATAATTTATATCCAATTGTTTTTTTGTAAAAATAGATATTGAGAATTAAAAATAATGTAAAGTACTTAATATTTCCTTTATATCTACTTAGAAATATTTATTTAAAAAGACTGAGTCGGTTAAATAGCATATTTTAAAAGCTACTTCTATATAAACGTGGATAATGAGTTGAAGTTACATAATGTTTATAACTATTAGCCTATTATTAGTTTATGTGCTTAATTTCATTAAAAATGAACAAAACTAATCTTTAAAATTGATGTTAAATGCACATTCAAGTCTGTCCTAATTACGATGTCATAATAATTATCAAAATAAAGATTTAATTATTCTAATCTATGTAAATAAAAATAATAATAAAAATAACTTTAAAAAAATTTTAATAAAAATCTGAAAACAAATCAAATAATTTATTATTTACATTTAACCTTGAGATTCCACTTATTTTGATTTCTGTTTGCGTTGTTTGTGAAATGGATAATAGTGATAAAAATTGTTTTCATCTTACCGACAATGAATATAGTGTTATTAAAGAATTTTAAATAAAAGATTTTCACCATAAAAATTGGCGAATCTATACAGAGTTAATCTTTCAACAATTTATCGGATTATTAATGGTTAAAAACCGCAAAATTATGATAATGTTGGAAGAAAACGTGTAACAACTACTACGGATAATCAGAAAATTGTTATAGAATTAAAAAATTATAATAAATTTATTTTAGAAATAAAAAAAAACAGTTTAAATAATTTTACTTATTCTACAATAAGAAATAGAGCCATAGAATCTGGTTTAACGCTTCAATCACCAAACGTTTGCAGGTTTTTGCAGGTTTGAAAAACGGTCTAATTAGGTCAGAGACCTTTTGGCAACACGTTTCCTGACATCAAATTTTTTGGTAGTAGAGAATAAATATAGAAAGAAATAGTGGAATATATTAGAAGTAAAAAGAAATCAAAAATTAAAAGGAATAAATATTAGAAGTAATATTGTTAATAATGAATGAGTTGGAAGATAGACAAAAACAGAGAAATACGATAAGAAAAAATTGAATATAGTAAGAACAATCAACAGAGTAAAAATAAAATAAAAGAAATAGTAAACTAAAATGTTTGAGTTAAAAGGAAAAATTTGTCATAATTAATTTTAAAGGAAGAAAGGTTTGTGGAGTTAACGATATGGCTAGAAAGATGATTCCAGGTATTAGTGACCCTATGCAAGAAATAATGTAGTTTGAGTCAAGACTTTGTTTCGCGTTTAAAAAGCTTAAATCTGTGTCCCCGTAAAAATTGGCTTTAGTAGGTATAAATAGAGTTTAAAAACTTTATTTCTTTTTTGGACAATTCTTATAAAAAAACGGGGAACTGTTTTGCGATTTTTAATGAGTTTTCTCATAGAAACATAGTTTTTTTCTCTTTTGAGAATAGTAGATAAAAAAGTGGGGTATATTTCATTAATATTCCCTTTTAGACCTGCAGTCCAATTAACATGTTTAGGGAATGAACGAAGATTGAGTAGGTCCGTTTTGATAAAGTCAAGAAATGGAGTCGTTAATGTAGGGTTCTTTATCAATCTGCCTTTTATTATAATATCAAAGATTAATACTACATGATCACTTTTGCTTAATGGTGGAAGAATTTGTAAGAAATCAATAGGTGAGTTATTGTTAGTGAAAATAAGATCAAGCGTGGAAGGAGAGACGCCATGCCTAGCATGTTGCGTAAGCCCTTCAGTAAGAGAGAATGTAATTTTTTATGACAAGTCTTCCAATTTATTAAAGGCAAGTTAAAATCCCCTCAAAGTACAACTTGTTTCTGGGACATAGCTAGGATTCGTTTTAAACTTTGGAATAAAATATTTCTCTTGATAGAAAAAAGAGAGGATGGTTTATAAACTAGACAGAGGTGTAAGGATAAAACACGAAATAATGAGATGTTAATAAAAAGGATATCTAAGTTATGTGGAGTATCATTGAAGGAATCTCAGACGAAATAAAATTATTTCTAATGAATACTATACAGCCGCCGCAGCGTTCACGTTTAGAATTATATCTATGGAAGTTATAACCCTCAATATTTAATTCAGTACTTAGTTAATCAGGTACAATCCATGTTTCAGTAATTGCTGCAACATGGGGTCTCTTAGTATTTAATAGTACTTTAAAATCTATGAGTTTATTGAGTACGCTATTTGTATTTGTATATATAATAGTTATCAAAGAGAGATTTGGTCGATTTGGGGGAGGGGTTGTCTTAAGAAAATGTGAAAAGACTTGGAGTGACTTTGAGGTGTAAGAAGAAAATCCTTACAGGAATGATTCATAGATGTTGACTCCACTGTGGCTATTTTGAAAGGGGAAATACTAACAAATGGGATTTTTGTTAAAATTATACTTTGGGTAATACTAAGTTTTCATCTCTTCCTTTCCGATAGGGAAAGGTCTCTAGAAATATTGAGAGAAAAATGATCTTTTGATATTTTTGATCATAACCTTAGGAAGGAAGAAGCTATGTCTGGACATAAGAACTTAGTTAATATTGGAGTAGATGGAAGAATTTTTTTGCAAGTAAACCTAACTGCTCTGAACACTGGGGTACTAGTAAAAAGCTTATTGGTAAAGGTACTAATTAGTTCATAAAAATTATTTTAAGAACTTAGCACATCTTTTAGCATTTGGTTGTTTTTTTTTTAAATATCAGCAACTAAAGTTCTAGATGCTTCAATTATCTCTTCTTAGGATGAAGAAAACGCTGTGCTATTGACTTTTTTCATGCTATCTATCAGTTCCCCTACGTTAAATTTCAAGCCCTGAATGTCTTGGTTTAGGTGAGAAAATAAGTTAGACGTTTCTTCAGATGATTTTAACTATTTAGTAATAGATTCCTGTTGTATAAAGTATTTTTTATAATTATTGCCGACATTAACTAAATTATCTATTTTAGCTTCCAATTTAGCAAGAGATTTATTACTTTTCGGGTCATTCAATAATTTAGAATCATAATGACAGTCTTTCATAAAGAGACAGTTTTTACACAAAATCATTTAAAGATTTTGTCATTTTAAGAGTTTTTTTCAGATAAACCGTTGCAAGCATCATGGAACCAGAGGTTACAACCGGAGAAGATGCATACCAGCGTTGACTTTCTTACAGCACTTACTTCTACCATAAATATATTGCTAGGAGGACGTAGTAATAAAATAAGTTATAAAATATAAAAATATAACAAATATAAATATAGTAAACGTTGTATTACAAAGTAAAAGCAAATGTAATAGTCGTTTAAAGAAATATTGCAATATATCAGATAACACACGTCATGCTAACGTACCGTACATTTTCAAGTTAAACCATTTATTGTTGAAAAACAAAAGGATGATAATTTAACCTTTTATAAACTATGGAGTAAACAGCACCTTTGTTATTAGCGTTCCGTATGCTTCGCTAATAAAACAATAATTTGGAACTACAAAGTATTGTGTGGATCAAGTTTTCAAAAACATTTGCTTTCGGTTGTTAAAAAGAAAGTCCACTCTAGACAAGTAACGTGTTGGCTTAGTATTAAATATAATTTACCTATCAAATGGAGAATTATATCTGGTACTTTAAATAGTAAATATTTTGCTTCAGTTATAAAGAATGTTTTTCATTATGAAATTCAGCACACCTACACAGGGGTTACTACCGTTTTTCAGAACAATGCTCTATGTCATACGTCCAAAAAGGCAACGATATATTTACCTAAGTTTACTTTATTTGCTTTATATTTACCTAACAGCTCGGATATCAATGTTATTAAACTTTTTTCAGTTTGTTAAAGCGCAACATCAATAAGCATACTGAAATTGAGGATTTATGTGAACGCATTCGGTTTGTTGTTCAATATGAGATGAAATAAGAATATATCAACGCTCTAATTCACAGCATTCCAAAACGCCTGGATCAGAGGTTGTTCCCAAGAAAGGCGAACACATAAATCATTAAATTTTTTTAACTTTGTAATGTCTTTAATTATTTGGTAACTGAAAAAATTGTATGTAATCTGTTTTTTTAATTAATACTTGACGTTATAAATCATGTTATTTATTTTATTCTATTTCGATTTTGCAACAGTTGATATTTTAAACACTTTTTTATTACTTACAATATATATGGATATATAAGTATAGTTTTTTAAATTATTATATAGTATTGTATATTTTATAATTGAAGTGACATTTCTCTTGTACGCTATGTTGCTAGAGATGTTTTAGTTAAATAATCACGTTTTTGTAGTAATTGTTGTGACAGTAGTATTTGTTCGTTAGTGCTTTTTTTGCCACTATAATCTTTCTTTCCTTTCTTTCTCTTTCTCTTTC
This sequence comes from Cardicola forsteri, assembly GCA_025895645.1. Lineage (NCBI taxonomy): Eukaryota > Metazoa > Platyhelminthes > Trematoda > Strigeidida > Aporocotylidae > Cardicola > Cardicola forsteri. Next base: position 43,394 of record JAKXYG010000811.1, on the reverse strand, counting down.
TCTTTTTCTCTCTTCTAAATACACAAAAAATGTTTTTTTTTAATTATTGTTAAATTTATTTCTGCGTATTAATTCTAAAAACAAATTTTAAAATTAAATTGTAACCCAATTATTTTACAACTATTTTAAAAATTAGTTCAGGATCTTACATGAGTTGAGTTGGTCAAACCCGTTTCGATACTTGGATCATTGTACTGAAGGATGAAGTAAAAGTGATAATTTATAAAAACAATGAAAAATAAAGGAAATAAAAATAAAAGTATATGATAAAATAAATTAAGTTAAAAATTAGAAAAAACAAGTAAAAAAAATAATTACAAACAGAAAGTTATAATAAAACAAATTTGGTATTGCAATGCAAAAGATTGTATTAATAATAGTAAATATAATTATGATTAAAAACATTATATTTATTTTAAAATTGCATTATTTTTTAATTATATTTAAAAATTTATAATATTTTTTATTGTTTAAAAACTAAAAACTGTAAAAAAATATTATTTAATGTTTAAAACCTTTATTGCGTTTTGCGGCATATTCAAATGCTTTATTTGCCTTCATGTTTTTAAAGCAATTATGTCTCAGGAAACAGATAATTTAGAAAGATTAAACAGTTACGTTAAAATTAATGTAGGTGGCTCACTTTTTTACACAACTATTGGCACTTTGTTGCGTGGAACCACTATGTTATCAGCAATGTTTAGTGGACGAATGGAGGTTAAAACCGATGAAAATGGTAAAATTTATTTATTAATGGTTTTATGGGATATTTTAATGTTTGATAGTTTTTATTATTGTTGATAGTTATTTTATTGTGAGTTATAATATATTTTGAGTTACCTTAAAAAGTTTTGAATAAAGTTTTATTTGAAGAAATTTTATTTAAATAATGAATTTTTATATTTTTTATGGAAAGAATATATAGAAGTATTTTAGAAATAATTTATATCTGTTTATTTTTGTTATACAATTATTTTAAAAATGCTTTCTGTATCTTGTTATTGTTTATTTAAAATAGTTACAGGTTGATACACGAGTTAAGTAGGAGTAAAAGGCCTTTTGATCCTCGGTTCCATTTATCGATGATATCAGTAAGATTCAGGGGGAAATATGAAATGGATAATGAGGTAAAGGGGGATTAGTTACAGAAAAATATTTGAAATTGAGTTATAATCAAGGTAGATAGTGGAAATTAACAATTATAGAAAACGAGTAAAAATTAGAAATATGCTAAAGTAATAATAAAACAAGTTACGTATTACAATGCAAAAACACTGCAATAATCTTAAAAAAAGAAGAAAAGAGAAAATGATTAATAACGCTCCAATGGACGTGTAACGTGACGCGCGCTTCATCTCGCGAGTTGCTTTGTAGATCATCATGAATTGAATCGTGTTTATTATATTGGTTTATAATTTGGGATGCTAATGATCCTGAGGATTTGAGTAATGCTTATAAAGTCTTAATTTCCAATTATGGTGGTATTCCTGACTGTCCCTTTTTACTACACGTCTATTGAGGCGTTATTCATCTTTTTCTCTCTTCTTTTTTTAAATGATTAGTGTTTTGCATTGTAATCGTAACTTGTTTTATTATTACTTTTGTATATTTAAAATTTTTGCTCGTTTTCTATCATTGTTAACTTTCACCACCTACTTTGATTACAATTTTTTTCTGTGATTGATCTTCTTTTACCTCACCATCTATTTCATATTTCCTCCCTGAAAATTTGAGACAATTTGAGAACCAAGTACTAAAAGGTGTTTTGGCCTACTCAACATGTGTACACTCCTAAATCCTGAATCTTCTCCATGTGATGCATCCTGGACTAGGTGCATATAAGATATCTAGACTAATAACAGCAGAGACCAAATGCACAGCGGTATAACTGCTTCCGTTACGGTGGATGGGTACAAACATACACTCAAAAGATATGTAGCTTTTGGTCTAAGGGAGATAACCCTGACAAAATGAGGTGGTCTCGTTAATTTTCGCGAGCAATGGCGCCGTTACAAGGATACCGTATACCGGTGAAGAAACTTTTTTATTCTACATTGGTTATGCTTATCAAACCATCGAAATCGATTGTTTAATATGTACAAATATAGAAATAATGAAGAGTTGACGATATCACCAATATCTTAAATTTGCAATAATATTTTATTTGTTTATTATTTTAATTTATTGCATTTTCTTGAAAGAAATCTAAAAGCATTATTTAAGTGATTTTAAGAAAGGAACACTTATTGTTATTTTTCGAAAACAAATAACTGGTTGTAGGTGGTTTTATTTCTAATGATTTATAGATTTTTTTTGCTATTTTTTAAACATGTCATAATTTTCATCAGTATAAATCAAAAATGTTTTTTATGCATTATAAATTTTTATTTAGGTTGGGTGCTTATTGATCGTAGTGGAAAACATTTTGGCAGTATCTTAAATTACATTCGTGATGGTTCCATACCTTTACCAGAAAATAAACAAGATTTGGAAGAATTAGCTATTGAGGCCAGATATTTTTGCATCGAAGGTCTGTGGATTGCGTGTGACGAAATGTTGTCTCGCTTGGCAAACAATGAAGAATTGCAAAATAAGGCGACTATCATTATCGTCAAATGTCCCACTACAGCCAAATCGTTGCTATCGACGACGCGGAAGGTTAGCTGATTTGGAAAAACATCTTTTTGTGACTTTAATTATATTTTTTAATAAGTAATGATTTGTTCTTGTGTATATTTGTTTTAAGCATAACAAATTTCCGAAATGTTGGTTTTATTATTTTTTTTAGCCTGTTGTCAAGTTGACGATGAATCGATATAACAATGTGTTTTCCTATACCAGGTAGGTGCAGAGTATAAACAATTGTTCAAATGTCATATACATATTTTGCATAAATATAATAATAATGCTATATATATAGAATTTAATATTATAATAAAATGATAATGTTTTCTCACAGTATTTTACAAACCAGTATCCCACTGGTCAAGTTACTAAATTTGTATCCCGATAACAAAATTTGTGGATTTTACTATTATTATTATTATCTGAAAGTGTCTAAATTGTTTATATTTTAACATTTTTTTAGCAATTCTCACGACAATCTTTTGAGAAATATTGAATGTTTGGAAAAATACGCGCTTATGTTTCCAGACACCGTTCTCTTTGTCAAAGATGTTCGTGATAAAAGTGAACAAAATGAGATTTGCGAATGGAGTTATTATTGCCGCGGTCATCGTTTGCGCAGCATCGACTGCATTGCTATCCATTACTCATCCGAAAAGCGCCTGATTAAGGTAAATAGAATGTTATATCTTTTGATTTTTGTTTTGGTTAACGTAATATATTAGAAGTTAGGTTTTTTGTTTGTATGTGAAACAGAAACCACTTTTTACCATTCAGTTGGTTAATTGGTGAGATGGTTATATCTTTTTTGTATTTGCAAAGCATTTTGAAAAACTGCCTAGTTATAGAAATATTGTAAGGAGGAAATAATATTGTTTCTTGATTGATAGACGTGTTATTGTAACTGCACCACTGTTTACAGAAATTGGAAAAAATTTATGGTTTTCTTTTGACGTGAATTATCTTGATCAGATGTTTATATATCGGTTATATTATTATTGGAAACGGTAACACATTTATTATTTCTACATGTGTACAGCGTATTAAACAATTCACTAATGATTGTATAAATGTAACAAATATAGAATTATGAATATTTTCGGTTGATAGATGGTATCTATGTGACAGCATTACTGTTTGAAAGGATTAATGATGGGGTGTATTTTTAATATTTTGGGTATGCTTGTACTCTTATATTTTAAAGCGAAAGTAAAATATGTACCCGGTATCCACTTGGCTATAATTTCAATTTAGGATATATCGCGTAGAGAAACAAATTCAGAGGTTATTCCTAGCAACAAAAGCAGATATTTTATGAAATATTTATTTATTTGTTTATTTATTTATGGATATTGGCTTAGATACTTCAGTAGAAGTAGGCTTATTAATATTATATATATATGTATATATATATATATATCCAATGATGGTGATATCCTTGACTGTTCGTCCTCTATGTGGTGCATCCTGGACTAAGTACTGAAAAGCATCTAGACTAATAACAGCAAGGACCGAGTGCACAGCGGTATAACTAAGCTTCTGCTACGGAGGGTAGGTGCGAACATACATTCAGGCTACTTACAAGGTATACCATATACAGCCGTTGGGTTAAGGAAGATAACCCTAACAAAAATCAGGCGACCTCGTCAATTCTTGCAAACAGTGGCGACGTCACAAGGATGCCGTCTACCAGCCAAGAAACTTTGTTATTTTTCCACTTTTATTACGCGTATCAAGCCATCGAAATCGATCGTTTATATGTCGTATAAATATGGGAACTAATGAAGAGGTGATCACGTCACCAACCAAAATGAAATGAACTACTATTTTTAATAAATTATAACTCAAAAAAGTGCAATTTTTCTCTATTGTTCGTTTGTCGTTTTAGTTAAAAAATATTCAATATCTTTTCTATAAATACTATTTTTAATTTATCTAAAATATATAAAATACAGACAACATTCACACGCATTTTCAGTCATTTAACATTTAATTTTCAAATCACTGTCCGTATTTCCATAAAACGAAATACCTCGTTTCATTCGTTTTTTACAAATAACGCAATAGAATAAGAAGCAACTGACAATTGTAAAACATAAATCTTTTAAACAATAAACCCTAAACGCATTTCTTATACTGCAACTATACTGAATTATTCATTCATTTATTAATTTGTCCAACTAACTTTTAAAATATACGTTAAACGCAAAAATCATAAAAACACAAAGTTTGGCATAAAGTGCACCTTAGCTAACACTTTTAAAAAAGTACGTGTTAACAATACAGCACAGCTAAGTTTAATCTGTATTGTTGCAAATCCTACCTCTACGTGTGGATAACCCACATTATTAATCTACTACCTAATTACTTAACCATTGTAACATTTTAAACACGACAATAACAGTTAGTGGCAAGGCCACTTATTTATTAGCAAAGTAGTAAAGTGTGTTTTTCGACTGTTGGATTTATCATCAAATGCACATTTTTTATATTTTTCCTTTTGTAAATCAATGAATATATATATATATATATATATATTATTTAGGTTGAATTTCCCGAATCTCGAATCCATGAGGAAATGTTGTCGCTGCTATCCGTCGCCAGTCGCAACTTGTCCGACGCCGAGCTATCAGATATTGCGATGCGAAAGGCTAATTGTGGGTCGGGCCCCAATACTGGTCCGATGATCAGTTACAACATGCTGCTGGGCGGGACGACCAATTTATCGGGAGGCGGTCAGACCCACGAATCTGACGAGCCTGACACGGACCAGTCCTCATCAGCCAGCACTGCTGCAATGTGCAGACCTGGGGGTTCAATAGATTTGGCTGTAGGCTATGGGGCAACAGGCAATGCGGTGATATTACCGTCGACTGGGAACAACGGACCTCCACCTGCTCTACCTGGGAGCGCCCGTAGTCATTTCGCTTCTTCCGTGCGATTGAGTAAACGATAGGTTTTTTTTTGGGGGGGGGCGTAGAGTGTACATAACGGTTACGCAATTTTTTTATTTATGCATCAGTTTTCCAAACCAGAACGCCTATTGCTTACCTGTTTTTTATTATCTTTGATATCTAATAATCAGATTTTTTGGTTTGTTGATTATTTAGTGCCAACATATTTTTTAGTGGGATTTTAGTTGGCAATTTAATGTGATAATGTTTATCTTGATTTTGATATATATATATATATAGTGATTTCCTTGAAATGGTCTTTTTTGAAAATTTTTGAATGTTGATTGTACCTAAGTTTGGGTACATTCAATATATACAATTACAGAGATGCAAATGACTCTGAAGATTACAACAAAGTTTATAAAGTCTTTATTTCAAGTGGTGTTGATTATGGACTCAAACTTCTACGGATCAAGGGCCTAGTGCAGAGCGGTATAACTGGGTTTCCGTCTTGGTGGCTGAGGGCAAGCACATGACCCGAGGTGCTTTAGTAGTATCTTTTGTATACGTATATCACTTGTAGCTATTTGTCTAAGAAAAACCAACGACAAAAAATAGGATAGCTTTGTTTAACTAGCCGTAAATGGTTACTATTCCATCTTTATTGTGTATGCCAAGTTTTCTTTGCATATGTAAAGCAATGGGAGGCAATCGTTCGCGGTGCGTTTTGCAATTACGGAAACAATGAAGAGGTAGCCAACTGATAGGTACTATTACGAATACAATGCTGTTTTAGATTGGCCGAACCTGAACATGACTCAATGTTGGCAGTTTAAAGCACAGGAACAAAAGCTTCATCTACCGGTGTTGGTTGTATATCAATGGATTGTAGAAAGTTGAGTAATTACATTTGGATTTTATATGCAGGGATCGGGCTAACGGGTGTTGGTTTATGTAAATTGGAAAAAATGCAAAACGTAGAATCAATGTTAGGACCGGCTATTCAACTAAACTTGTCTTTGACCGATTGACTAACTGGAACTGTCGGTCATTTAGATTTTGACAAACCAACATTGCAGTTTTACCAATAAACATCTGGCAACAAATGGTGATGCACCCCATTTCTGTTGCCACGTTTTGGATGCTAACAGTTGTGAGGATTTGGGTAATGCTTATAAAGTCTTCATTCCCAATAATGGTGATATTATCGACTGTCATCTCTACGTAGCGCACTGTGGATTATTTGCACTCAGGAACCTGGATTAACACAGCAACACAACTAGACTTCCGATTCAGCGTATGGATAGAAGCATATACCGAGAGTGCTTCAAAGGTATAAATATACCATATGTAGCTGTTAGTCTAAGAGAGATAATCCTGACAAATATTTGTGAACCTTGGTACCGCCATAAGAATAGCCTCCGTCTACTAAGAAACTTCATTATACTTCTAGATTTAAGTGCTTATCAAACCATCGGAGTTGATTGTTTAATATGCTGTGAAAATATCGAGAAAATGTAAAGGTGGCTACGTCACTTCCCAAAAGAGCTAATCCTGAACTTAATAACCAGTGCATTATCACGAATAATATTCACAAAGCAGACAGTTGTGCCGCGATTCACATTTTGTTTTTTTGAGCTCTGAGAATGGTGTTTTTTGTATTTGGCCATCAGAATCTAGTTGACTACGGCATTTGATTAGTTTTTGCAAGAGTTTCGACCGCGGGTATATGAACTATCTATCCTGATGAGGAGCAATTTTTAAACCACCTTTTCTAGGGCACTCTGAGTGCAGTAAGTAATGCTATCCCTAAATAGGACTGCTTGATGATAATACTCAGAGTAACATCGATAACCGTTGTTGCTTCCTTGTCAACGCTTTAACGACCTTAACATCTGAGTATCCGTTTGTCCGCAACTGCTTATTTGGCACAACCTTATCCACAGCTAACATTTATTGCTAAAGGTCGTTCCACTATCTGCCACCTTTGGACGCGCTAAAAAGGGGTCGGTCTTCCCCTCAATGCGTAAATGTGGTGCAGTTTGTATCATGCAGTTCAACCTATTCGGAAAAATAGTTAATGATTGTTCGAGGATAATCAATGATTTTGTTCGTCAGTTTTACGAGGGCACCACTAGCCTTATTACACTTCAAATGTTCATCAAAATATCCGAACATATAACTGATACGTATATGCGGATCACATGAAGATCTCATTTAAATATAAAAGGATTAGCATTACAATTACTATCAACCAACATACAAGTAAAATCTATAAAAACTTCATTATTTCCCATATTAATACGGCATATAATCGATGGCTTGATAAGCGTAACAAACGTAGAAGAACAAAGTTTATTGGCTGGTAGATGGCATCCACTGTTCGCAAGAATTAACGAGGTTGCCTGATTTTTTGTGAAGGTTATCTCCCTTAGCCCAAGGGCTACATGATATACGTACACCTTTTAAGTACCTTGGGTGTATACTTGCATCCACCCATCGTAGCGGGAACCCAGTTATACAGCTGTGCACTCGGTCCTTACTGTTATTAGTATAGATGCCTTTCAGTACCTAATCCAGGATGCACCACATAAAGGACAAACAGTCAGGAATATCACCACTATTGGAAAGTGAGACTTTATAAGCATTGCTCAAATCCTCAGGATCAATAGTACCTGTCATTAACCCTAACTCAACTCTACAGGAGTAATATACCGATAGTAAAATATGGTTAAGTTGTATGAACTAGTTATTCTATATAAAAGGCTATCTTGTAACTGTAGCTAGATAAACTTTTAAAAATTGCAACGGAGAACATTTGTTCGTAGAGCTACAAAGCAAAAATGAACGTAACCATCGATAACGTTTGAAATAATTTATTAAAAATACCAGTTTAAAATTATGTTTAAAGTAAAAAATATTTACACAATTTCTGATTATCAACAAAAAACATTGAGTTCGATCGAAAAAGCTCAATCGTCCGCCGGTTTTTCAGGTGGTGCGTAATGCCTATATTCGGGTTTTAATTCCCACATATTCTTGTGGGGTAAGTGAGTGTTAAATGTGGCAATTTCCTTCAATATTTCAGTCAAGTACATCTAAAAAACAGGTGTATTATAATATATGTACATATATATATATATATATATATATATATATATATACATATACTAGCCTGAATAAAAAAATGCATATACTAGCCTGAATAAAAAAATGTAAAATGCTGCATAAACCAAAAAACACAAATTTACCACAGGCTGCTTTGTAAGCATGACCAAATCCTCTAATTGCATAATACTGATGTCTTTCGAATGCCTTGAACAAATCCTGCATCACATCTTCTTTCTCGCGCCTCAAATTTTTCCCTCTGCTTTTTTGCGTGCTTCATATTCAATCTGTTCATAAAATTAAATGGAATATATATATATATATATATATATATATATATATATATATATATATATAAGTCAGTCTGTTTATTCTGCTACGGCAGGTGGGTGCAAGCATACATCCAAGGTAATTAAAAGGTATACGTATAGTATATGTATCCATTTGGCTAAGAAAGATAACCTTGATAAAAAATTAAATGGTCTGGTCAATCTTTGCGAAGTGGCAACCTCACAAGGATGCTATCTGCCAGCCAAGAAACTTTGTCATTCTTCTACGTTTGTTACGCTTATCAATCCATCTAAGTCGATCGTTTTATATAACGTATAAATATGGAAAATAATGAAAAGGTAATCATGCCACCAACCAAAATGACAACTGGATGTCTATGCTTATCCATCACGTTAAGTTGCATTCAACAAAATACGATAATTTAACCATTCATTGTTTTTAAGTAATAATCTATTTATTTCTCAAGTGTTAAAATAACAATTTTTTTAATGTCAGAGTATTTGTAATAGTTTTTAGTAGTACAACTTGAACATTTATTGTATCCAGTAGCTGTGTAACATTTCCTAATAACATTTAACGCTTTTAATGATATTCTTCAAAACAAATACAAAATTGTGAAAATAAAAGTAATGTAGATAAGTGTAAGTAATTTTTTAAAAACCGTCTTCATACACTTGCACAAACTACTTACGTTGTTCATATGATTCGAAACTGGTTTGTAATTCCGCACAGGTTCATAAAGTAAGCATACTTCATGTTTGGGACGATTTTTGGCTTTCATCTGTTTAATACAATATAGTTTAATTTGATATGTACAAAAATTAATTAATTAAATAAAAAATACACTAATTACTAACAAACAGTTTGGAAAATTTTAAAATAAAAAACATTTGATTCTAAGCTCAATGTATCCATAAAGTGTAATGGTTTTTAAATAGGAATGTTTATATGTAATCTAGAATAATTTTCTTCGATTGTTCACAATTAACGGAAACGTAAAAATAAAATAAAAGTTGAATTAAATGTAGAATATATTTTCATGTGTAAACTTTAAGACAAAACAACTTGAACATTTAAACTTTTTAAAATTTTTTCTAAAAATGACAAAACGTTTTCAGTATCAATATAGATGTAACAATACTAAAATCATTAATACATCACCACAATTAAACAAATTCTATCCTAGTATTATCAGATTTACTTGTGTAATAAATTTTCTAGGTTTTCAAGTCAACCAGGAGCACTGTACAGCTATTTCATCCTTATTTGGAATCATCAGCAGCGCATACCTTTTCAAGATTTAATATGCATGAACTTAAATCCACGCCCTATCTGGTGTCAGGCCAGCGCCTTAAACTACTGAGCTACGGGTGGATGACCTTCGACTGTAAATTTATTATTTATAGTGAATCTGATCAATTCTAATTGCCCAGTGTCCTCGAATGCTGCTACGTTACTACCGATTTAGCAAGTGGCCTGACACCAGATAGGGCGTGAGTTCAAGATCATGTGTGTGTAAAAGAACTTGAAAGGTATGCGCTGCTGATGATTCCAAATAAGGATAAAACAGCTGTATAGTGCTCCTGGTTGACTTGAAAACCTAGTAAATTTATTACACAAGTGAATCTGACAATACTAATATAACATTTCTAAAGACAAATAATCCCTTAAAAACCCATTGTTAAATTCTATCCTAGCCGATCATAAACAAGATGCATTTGATATCAAAATCTGCAGGAATCAAATATTCTATCTTATTGAATGATATTGTTAATAAACACTTAAAATCCTGTATACAATTAACATCAAGAATTGAAAATAATAACAATCAACCACTACACGCAGCTTTAACATAATCATCATCATCATCGGGGACAAAACATCCCCCACCGGTTATTATCACTCAGGATAGTCCAGCTTTAAACATTTCTGAAGCTTCTGAAAAAACAAGAAGAACTTACCTGCACATGAAAGCCAAAACTACGAAAACTACAAAAATTTATGTCTACCATACTTATTCAGATTATTAAGCAATCCGGAATCAAACAAAATTGAACTACTAACAAACCTATCAAAGTAGGAATCATTCCACCCACGCATTTATTTGAATCTGGACATCTTACGGTATAATGTAACAAGTGTGCCTTACAATGACTCGTTCAATGTGTAGTAATTTTGAATATATATATATATATATATATATATATATATATATAAAAATCACATGATTACTATATTGACCATATTTATATTCATAACATGACATTCTATTTCATTTTAATCCCATTATTTGTACTACTACTTTTTTTAATTTTTTAATCTTATTTTTTATATTGATTGTAGAAATGTATTTTACGCTGAATGTATCTCCAGCGAGGTATTAAAGCTTAATAATAATAATAATAATAGTTCAAAGCTTAGTGCTAGTAACTCGTTCTCCGCTAAAATGGTTTAATGCTAAGAATAGCAAAGTTTATAAAATACACTTTAATGTAAAAACGTTAATCTAACAAATAATATTGTGCTAGAGATAAAGACTTGCACAAAACTAACCTGTTGGGCTTTGAGCATCATATAACGCGTATTGGGCGGTGGACGACATTCTGCCCGACTGTTTACTCGTCCAAATAAAGATAGACGACGAGAACTGGAAAAATTTGATTTTGAAACAGTATTCGTTAAAAATGCTGATGATTGAGAACTATTTAAATTAGTCTGACTGCTGTTACTCGCCATATCATCTTCACATAAAATAATCAACTCCTGACCAGCCATTGCACCAGAACGTCTTTGTGGAGTCGCTACTGACGTATTTACATGATTAGGACGATTGGATCCCGATGAATTTGTTGAAGAGGATGATGCTGAAGAACCACCAGAAGTTTGAATAAGAAATTGGTGTTCCTTTAGTAGTAAAAAATGGATTTTTTAATTTGAGAATTCAAAGTATTTTAGTATTATTATAAAGTGGACGTAAAGTAATACCAAAATAATTTAATCAATTAGTAAATTAAACAGTCAAATGTTACATAAAAATACAATGATATAAAAATTAAAATTAATAAAATTAAGAGGTGGTTTACAATTTACCTTAGGAACCAACTTTCTCCAGTTTCACCATGTTCTAGCAAACCAGGATCGGTTACAAGTGTAACCTGAGATCCTGGACGACCTGCTCTGTCCAGGTAATACCGGTGAACTAGATATCACAATAATTTTCCAACAACGCCATCCGGCCCAGCGTTATTCCATACTTCTGCTAGATATTTAGGTACTTTAACCAAGCCAGAAACACCATCTTTTTGCTCTACTAGTATCAACAGAATGTAAATCATGTGCTTCTAAAGTAAATCACTTGAAACCTTAGTTTTTACACTCATTTTAATGTAACATTTAAGAACGAACGGCTGAAGAGGATAAAAGTATTACATAAAGTGATTTTACATTCAATACCAGGATACAGGAAGTTAACGAGTTGATTGGGAGTCAGACTCCTTTTGATCCTCGGTTCAAAATGTTATCAACAATATCGTTAAAGGAAAAAAATAATAATAAAATAGAATTAAATAGAATTATCTGAAAACTGTGGGGTACCGGAAATTGGTTAAAGCATAGCTGTCGTATAAGCTCTTAAACGATTAGGTAGTTTGAGCATTAACAATCTCGGAAGGGAGTCGATTCCAGTGGTTGATGACTCTGTTGGAAAAATGGTGTAATCTTGCCTTAGTGGAAGCTCTGGGTTGCTTAACTTCAGATTATGCCCTCGAAGGTGAGTTGTGGGCAAGGTTAAAGAAAAGGGTCCCGGAAGAAATAAGTTGATGCGCCAAAATGAGGTCACCCGGAGCCGCCTATCTGCTAGCGGGAACAGCTTGAGTGAATGCAGTCTTAGCTGATAGGGTATGTTTATACGACTTTGGCAACCTGGAAATAGTCCTTTGGACTTTTTGTAGCTTATTGATGTCAGAAGTAAGGACGAGGGCAGTAACCTGGGCACAGTATTCTAGATGGGGCCTTATGTAAAGCATATAAATTAGTCGAGCATTTCGAGGACATACTTCCTAAGTTCCTATTGAAGAATTTTATCAAACTATAACACTTAAGAGTGGCTTGGCCCTGTTATGATGCCCGTAAATGAAGAGACGAGTCAAATAAAACTCCTAGATCTTTGATAGTTTTAACAGTTTCTAACGGATGAATATCATCTGGAGACATTTTAAAGATGTTCCAGATGGCTTACCAAAAGAGATATGCTTACATTTGGAATAGTTCAGCGGGGAGGGAGTTATCAAGCGCCCATTTGTTGATGTTAAAAATATCGAGCTGAAGGACTTCGGGGTTGGACTCAGACCTTAACATCATCGGCATATATAAAGATGTTAGAGTTGACTTAAGCGATGATAAGTCATTAATGAAAAGGATAAATAGAAGGGGCCTAGGACTGAGCCTTGGGAACCCCTGAGGTGATGTTGCAGGAGGAAGATAAGCCATCCCCCAACCTGACCTTAAAGGAGCGATTAGATAGGAAATCAGTGATCCAAGACAATATGAAAGCTCCAGTGATGCCAAAAGACCTAAGCTTGGCTATAAGCAGATCGTGTGGAACTTTATCAAAAGCTTTCGCAAAGTCAAAGTAAACAGCGTCCACTGAGGGGCTAGAATCGAGGATAGAAGAAATGCTATTAGAGTAAGTTATTAGTTTGTTAGAAGGCATGACTTGCAGAGGCAGAAACCCGTGCTGACAGGGTTAATTAAATTTGATTTGGTGATGTGATTGAGGATATGAAACCTGACTAGCCTTTCCATTATTTTGTTTGGAAATGATAATATACTAATTGGTCTAAAGCTCTCGGGTTTGAACTTGCAGCCCGATTTATAGATAGGTCTTTTATATGCTATTTTCCAGATGTTAGGGATGCAACCAGTGGAGGAAGATAGGTTAAAAATATAACTTAGATAAGGTGCAAAGACCTCCGCACATTCTTTGAAAACCCTGGAAAAAACGCCATCAGATCCGCAGGAGGAAGATTTAAGTCTGGTTAGAATATTAAAAACACTAGAAACATCGGAGTGCAAATAATTAATGGTGGAAGAAGGGTCAAAGAAATGGGGACATAAAGAGCTATTTGTTTGGAAAACTGATTTAAAGTAGTCTCTAAAACAGTTACAAGCTGAATCCCTCGACAAATAAGTCCCGTTGTCATTTTTAAGACAGGAGAAAGAGAGTTCATTTAATTTTTTATTTTTGATAAATTTAAAGAGAAGGCTTCTGTTTTTAGAAGCCCTGCTTACGAGCTTAAAAAGCATTTTATCTTGTAGGCCTTGATTAGATTAGAACACTTATTCCTTTCCGTGAGGTACGCATAATGGAGACAAGGGAGGTTTACTAATTTAGATAAAGCGAAAGCTTTATTACGTTTAGCGATAGACCTTACTATAAACCTTGGAAGCTTGGGCTTCGAATGGGAAGGAACTCGAAAAGGAGCGAAGAGTTTAATCCCTTCAGTAAATATGTCTAAGAAATTAGAATATGAAGTTTCGATGTTGTTTGTGTGAATAGGGTCCCAGTTTGCAGACTTGAAATGACTACAAAATTTAGAAAAGTCTGCTTTCCTGAAGTCAGGAATAGAAGCTAGACTGGGAGATAATTTATTAGCACCAAAAGAGAGGAAGATTTCGAATAAGGGAAGGCTGTGGTCACTCTTGCCTAGCGGAGGAAGATAATATATTTGACTAATTGGGGAGGCGTCATTAGTAAAGATAAGGTCGAGGCAAGAAGGGGAGGAACCTACCCTGTACCTGGTGGGAAAGGAAACATGCTGTGTAAAAGCATATTCAATGCTAAGCTTGAGAGATTAGTATCAAAAGTACTAGAGGATCCGGAGAGAGAAGACCAATTGATGTATGAGCAGTTAAAGTCCCCCATAAGGATTTGGTGCTTGTAAGGCTTAGAAAATATGAAGTAAAACTTTTGTAAAAGTAGATTGTTTGTATCGTTAGTAAGAGAGGGGGAACGATAGACCTGGGAGCATACCGTGTGGGAACCCAGAATTAATGTTAAAATGTCATAACCTAAATAGAGATTGTTATGACGGGAGGGGAGAGTGGAAAAAGCAATATCGTTTTTAACATAAAAAATACATCCCCCACAGTTACCCTTTAAAGAATCTTTCCTAACAATGTTATACCCATTAAACGCTATTTCACTATTAATAATATCTTTAGTTAACCAAGTTTCTGTAACTCCTATGATGTGCGGTGATGAGGATGTCATCAGATTTTGAATCTCGAGCAATTTATTTCTAAGACTTAGAGCATTTGTATAATAGAACTTAATCCAAGAGGGGGGGAGGGGGGGGGAGAAGGGGGAGGAAAGTTGTCGAAGCCGGTGTAGTACCGGGAGCATTCCGACTCCAGGGTGGAATACGAAAATTTGGCGCATCAAGGGGAATCTAGTCGCAATGAGACAATCGAACTAAGGGAACTGGGTTACCAGCAGGGGTCCAGGAATTACAGCATTTAGAGGAGCGTTTAGCAAAAGAGAGGTCTCTTGTTACCCTAATCCCAGGGTAGTCGGGTCTGACACTAGACCAGCTGGATTGCACGTCGTCTTTAGCAGAGGGATTATTAAAGGTTACCAATATAGGAGGGAATAAGTGGGTACGCTTGCAAGTAAGCTTACAAATTTTCAGACCTAAAACTTCAGGACAACACTTGGTGATGATATTGGTAACATAAATCTTAAAATCAATAACACTATCCTTAACTCCCTTTACAATTAGATTACAGTCTTTTTTGGAATCTTGAGCGTGCTGCTTGGCAGCTGTAAGAATTTCCTCTTGCGAAAGTCTTATTACTGACTTGACGGCTACTGATGAGGCATTGAGATTGGACATTTCAGACTTCAGGGATTTAAGCTCATTTTGGACTAAGAGCGAAAGATTAGATATTGAGGAGTTAATAGATTCGGTCTTAGCGAACGAATCAGTAAAAGTTTCCCATTAAGGACGAAAGGGAAGATGACATAGCCCCTATAGTGTTTTCGAGATCAGAGATCTGGGCAGAGAATTTTAAGGTATCAATGCCACATTGCACCAGAACGTCTTTGTGGAGTCGCTATGTTCGGTAGATTTATATGAGGACGTTAGATCCGATGAATTTGTTGAAGAGGATGATGCTGAAAAACCACCACCCAGAAGTTTGAATAAGAATTGGTGTTCCTTTAGTAGTAAAAAATGGATTTTTTTAATTTGAGAATTCAAAGTATTTTAGTATTATTATAAAGTGGACGTAAAGTAATACCAAAATAATTTAATCAATTAGTAAATTAAACAGTCAAATGTTACATAAAAATACAATGATATAAAAATTAAAATTAATAAAATTAAGAGGTGGTTTACAATTTACCTTAGGAACCAACTTTCCAGTTTCACCATGTTCTAGCAAACCAGGATCGGTTACAAGTGTAACCTGAGATCCTGGACGACCTGCACTCTGTCCAGGTAATACCGGTGAACTAGATATCACAACTTTTCCAACAACGCCATCCGGCCCAGCGTTATTCCATACTTCTGCTAGATATTTAGGTACTTTAACAAGCCAAACACCATCTTTTGCTCTACTAGTATCAACAGAATGTAAATCATGTGCTTCTAAAAGTAAATCACTTGAAACCTTAGTTTTTACACTCATTTTAATGTAACATTTAAGAACGAACGGCTGAAGAGGATAAAAGTATTACATAAAGTGATTTTACATTCAAGGTCGACATTTATTTAAAATGTTAATTCTAGGTAATTAAAAACATATTTAATTATTTAATTTATTTAAAAAAAAAATATTTTTTTACAATTTTTTAAAAATAAACAAAATCCTAACTTTTTATTGTCATAAATGGAAAATTATATCACTAAATTATTAATTTTTAATAATTAAATTAAAATTTATTCTATTTTAATTTTAACATTAATCAAAGGTTATACAAAAAATCCTTTTTTTGTAATTTCTTAAAAATTGTTGAAGATTCAGGATTCAGGATTTTTCACGAGTTGAGTAGGCCAAAACGCCTTTTTTAGTACTCGGTTCTCAAATTGTCTCAAATTTTTAGGGAGAAAAATGAAATGGATGTGGTGAGGTAAAAGGGGGATTAGTGACAGAAAAAATATTTGAAATCAAGATAAAATTAAAGGTAGATAGTGGAAGTTAACAATTATAGAAAACGAGCAAAAATTATAAATATGCAAAAAATAATAATAAAACAAGTTACGTATTACAATGCAAAAACACTGCAATAATCATCAAAAAAAGAAAAAGAGAAAAGGATGAATAACGCTCCAATGGACGTGTAGCGTGACGCGCGCCCTCATCTCGCGAATGTACCTATGCATTTAGGTAATAGGTTATCTTTGTAGAAATAAACTCCTGCTGTTTTTATAAGCATGTTTTTTAAGCATTGAATAATATACCATTTTTGTAATTTTTATAATTATGTTTTTTAAATAATTCTTTTTGAAAGTTGCACAGTAGATTGTACAAAACAATTAAAAAAATTTTTTACTCAAAATATTGAATAATTAATCTACTCGCAGTCTTAAACAAGAAAATTTGTATTTATGATAATAAAAGAATAAGTGAAATATATGTTTTTTTAGTTTTTTAAATTAACACTAGTAAAACTTGGTGTAATACATTTAATTTACAATTTTCCAAATTAGTTGTAATATATTTTTTGCTGTCTCTTTACCAATGTTTAAAATAATATTACAAAAATAAACACATTTATTAATTTTATTATTTACAAACAACAAATAAACGTTAATATGCATAACACATAATTTTATTTTTTATTTTTAATAAAAATACATAAAAATAAGTTTTAACAAAATTTCAGGATTTCAAGATTGTACACGAGTTGAGTAGTACTTGGTTTTCAAATTGTCTCAAATTTTTTAAGGAAATATAAAATGAATGGTGAGATTAGTCAAAAAAAAGTTTAAATTAAGACAAAATCAAGGTAGATAGTGGTTGAAGACTTCTGTCTTTCGTTCAACTTTCAGTCTCCATCTTGGTCTGATTCCGTCCCGTGATGCGATTCTGTAAATTTGGCAATAAACGTTTCTTATCTGGTCTTCCCGTTTTTATTAATTACTTAACGTAATAGGTAAAGACGTTAGATATTGGGGTAATTTGCGACTAGGCACATCACATGCAACCTTATTAACAAGCAACACTGCTTGTTTTTTTCAAACCGCCCCAAAGATGTTAATTAGTGAAACCAGGCTATGCAGCCTTCATTAGAGTCAATTTCACTAAAAATGTAAAATAAATATAAGTCGATGTTTACTGTGTTTTTAAATGTACAAATATTATTACTATAATTTTAATTAACAAAAATGGTTTCAGTGTGGATAGAAAAATATTGAGTAGAAATAAATGTGAAATTAGAAAAATAAAAAAATCGTTATTATTTTCTATTAATGTTAAATGAGTAATCAATATGTTAGAATCAAATTTTTATTGAACAAATTAATGCAATGATAATTATGTAGTCATTACAAATAGTTAATTTTTCTATAAACTAATTATTCTCGCAAGGTGAGGCGCGCGTCACGCTACACGTCAATTGGAGCGTTATTCATCCTTTTCTCTTTTCTTGTTTTTTGAAAATTGTTGCTATGTTTTTTTGCATTGTAATAGGTACTTGTTATATTACTTTTTGGATAGTTATAATTTTTGCTCGTTTTCTATAATTGTTAACTTCCACTATCTACCTTGATTTTATCTTAATTTTAAATACTTTTTTCTGTGATTAGTCCCCTTTCACCTCACCATCCATTTTATATTCCCCCCCCCCGAATTTTACTGATATCATCGATAAATAGAACCGAGGATCAAAAAGAGTTTTACTCTTACTCAACTCGTGTATTAACCTGTAACCTGTTACAATGTCAATGTGATAAAATACAATTTCCATATAATCAATTACATGCAGAAACACGGTTTAGCGAATTGACTCCAAGTTACTGGCCACGTAGCCGGATTCACTAGACGGGAGATGGAGACGGTTTGATATAACAAGCAACGTTGCTTGTCGTCGAAAGTTGCGTGTGTTCGCCTTGTTGTAATTTTCCTCCAATACTTTATGTCTGTACTGATTACGTGTAGTAATGAATAAGAACAAAAAGACGAGACTGGAAACGTTTATTGCCAAAGGCTACAAGATCAGTTTGTGGAAAAAACCAAAAATGGAAACAGAATGGAATAGGAATAACAAAACGGAATGAAAGTAGCAAACAGCGTGGGAACGTTGTTTTTATAGCCGTTCCCACTGGTATGTACCGTTGATGCATTCAAACAAAAATGGTCAATATTCGAAGAATATTAATTCCCAAAAATTAAATGTTAATTTTTGATAACGTAAAATAATATTGTTTATTATTTGCAACTTAAAATTATTTTCGTCGATTTTCACTGCTACAATGGTTACCAAGAATCACTAATTTGTTTAAAATGGGTAATATAAACATGACGGTATGGATATAAATTGCTTCTTTTGCACATTGACTATTATTACAAATACTATTACTATTATTGTTTATATTATTATTATTATTATTATTATTATTATTATTATTATTATTATTGTCGGTGTGGTCTAGCAGTATACGCTCTTGATTTGGACATGGATTCAAATTCAATTACGGCGTTAAATACAAGCTTCTTTTCGGTTTCGCTGAAATATTTGCTGCTGAAAGATGCGTTTTTTAAAACATTTAAAATAGTAAAAATAAATAAATAAATAAATAATAATAATAATAACAGTATTAATATTCCGAGGTGAGGCGCGCGTAACACTACATGTCCATTAGAGCGTTATTTATCCTTTTCTGTTTTGTTCTTTTTTGATGATTATTCCAGTGTTTTTGCATTGTAATACGTAACTTATTTTATTTTTATTTTGCATATTTATAATTTTTTCTTGTTTTCTATAATTGTTAACTTTCACTATCTACCTTGATTTTATCTTGATTTTAAATATTTTTTCTATCATTAATCCCCTTTTATTTCACTATTTATTTTATTTTTCTCCCTGAAAATTTAAGACAATTTGAGAATCGAGTACTAATAGGCGTTTTGGCCTACTCAACTCGTGAAAAATCCTGAAATCTTGAAATCCTGAAATATTTTTATTACTAAAAGTAATAATAATAATAATAAAAAGAAGAATATTAATTTACAAAAAAGCAATTTATATATTTTGCCACTATGTCAATAATATTTTAATAATAAATTAATAAAATTTTAAGTTTTTTCAATTTCATAACTTACTACTTTTTTACAGTACACAAATAATATTCTTATTTTCTATTGGCCTTCCTAATATCATAATTATACATAGAATTTTATTTTTTTATCCTCATATTATTTCTATTATTTTAAAAAATAGGTTTTAAATAACCTTAAAATTGTTTATTCTGGTTGTGTGACCGGGAGAACTTGCCTGTAATGTGTAGTAGGTAAAAAATTACACAATAAATATGTATAATTTAATAATTTAAATAAATTTAAATATTTTTAATAAATTAAAATATTTTTAATTTAACGATAAAAATGTTTATATTAATTGGTTTTGTTTTATTTGACTTATTTACCTCAAGGGCACCAACTGAGACAAATATTGTTACCTGTCATTGGTATATTGCTGAAAAATGGCGTAAGTCTATTTGTATTGCAATTAGTTTTAGTAAAATTAAGTTTATAAATTTATCGTAAAAAATTTGAACATTACATGGGTTATTGAAACATAATTTAATTGATTTCATGATTTTTTCTGTGGAAACGCTACATTTACTTTTTTGTTTTAAGTATTTCATTTTTATTCGTTTTAGTAGATATTCAAATTGACGGTAACAATAAGTATGTTTGAAACTGGTGTGAAAATTATTTAGTTACTTAAACAAAACGAATGCATTGAAATAAACGTTAGGATGGAAATTTTTCTTCATATATTACTCTGTAATATTTCAATAGTTACATATAGTAAACAATTGCTTTAAACATTTTAAGTGCTAGTATAAAGGAATTTTAGTTGATATTGAGATGTAATGATTATTATTGTAACTAAAAACATTTAATAGTAATTTAATATTATTTTATATTTGTTAGGAATTTAAGTCATTTTTTACGTTAATATTATTTTGTTTGGTATTTCTTTATTTTAATTTTTTAATGATTTTACTGTTTATTTTTTTTGTTAAAAACATTTAAAAGTAACTGTACATTTATCAGTTAAAGGTTTATACTTAGTATTAGTAATAAGATTACTTTCTATTAACTACAGCATGAGTTCAGTAACTCGGTTATAGCGCTATTCTGGTATAATATTTTGGATAAAAATGGATAACTACTGGTTTATTTAAAGCTTACATTTTAAAATCAAGCAATAGCTGTGCTTTTATAAAATACTATTAGTAAAATGCATTTATGAGTTTGATATTAAAAAATGTGGTTTTACGACAGTGTGTTAAATAATTTGTTTCACTGTTTAGATTTTAAATTTGTTTTTATATGTGGTTTATATTTTTAAATCTTTTGAAATTGTTAAACATGACCTATTTACAATATTTTAAAATGAAAAAAATGAGTTAATATGGTGGATTGATCGATTAATTTTATCTTTTGTTAATAACATTTTAAAATGACATTTAGAAAAGTTATTTTGAAGTGCGTTATTTAATCACTGTGACCTAATTTTATATATTTTAAAATTGTAACTAGCGAGTGTGCTGTGGTGACAGCGAAAGCCAATGTTATGCTGTATGACTCAAAGGGTGCTACTTGGGTTCCTAGTGGTTCTGGTCATGGTTTGTCAAAAGTTCAATTATATCACAATGTAACAAATAATTCTTATCGGATTATCGGTTGGCGATTGCAGGACAAAGAAGTTAGTTTCATTCTTATTGTGTTAGTAGTATTGTTTTTGTGCTTAAAATTGGAGTGACATTTTGTTTATCCCCATTAGCTGTTTGTGCGTTAATTGACTAGAAAGGTATATCCCTACGATTAATATTTTTACGTTTTAAAGTATCTATGAACAATGGCCGTGATCAATGCTTATGCTTTCACCAATAATTATCGCGAAAAAGATAATGACGAGTTTTAAGATTAACTTGAAGATTTCTACTCTCATCTTAAGACTTCATAAATCTCTGTTATTGGAGGAGCTTATAATGGCAGAGTTCTCAGTAATGCTGTCAACCAACTCTATATTGACTCTCAGACAAAATTGAGCAAATAATGTGAGAACGAAATAAGATTAAGTGAATTCGCGGTTAGGTGCAATATGGTTTTTACGAACATATTTTCCTAACACCTAATGTAATATTTGACATTTTGTTTAAGTTGTGGTAGATATCTTTTCCAAATCGATTACGTATTGGTTAGTAAACGTTAGTTCAATGCAATCATGAATTTCTGTGCATACAGAGGCTGCCGAACGGGAATTGAGAATGACTCTGATTGTTCACTTGTTTCGACGGAATTCCATTATATGTAAAGAAAGTCCCGAGAAAAAGTGAAGCAAGGACATTGCGTCTGGAATTTTGAAAGAGTTATGAGGAGAACGAGCAAAAATGTAGGGATTCTGTAGCAGACGAGCTAGAGGTTTTTGTCTTTCTTAACGATTGAAAACATTTACTAGAAATTGAATCAGGTATTCTGTGGCAACAAATGAAGACTGGTTACTCCACTTTAACCAAACTTTAAACTATTATAAAATTATAATAGGATGGCTTTAAGACAGATTTGTGCTTAACACAATCCCTTCGGCAATTTATCCAATTTCTGTGGAACCCTACACTATCGATGATGTTCTACGCATTTTCAGAAAACTCAAAGCTAGGAAAGCCACTGGTTTTGATGGAATTTCTTCATATGTCTTTAAATACTATCCTTTGTAGCTTGTTGAAGACCTTTGTGGTATTATAATGGATTTCTGGACAATTGAGCAGTGCTCTGAAGACTTGCACTTTGCTACTATTGTTCATGTTTACAAGAAGAGGGATTGGCAAATACCTTCTAACAACAATGGCATTAGTTTACTTTGTAGCTGCCAACATTGCCACTTCAGTTATAGCTGAACGGATTCACTCAGAGGTAGAAGACTACACATCCTAACCAAACTGGTTTATATCCTGGTATGGGATGCGTCGATTAAATTCATACGCTTTGACACATTCTGGAATTTCAGGCCAAGTTTCAGCGTTTAACATATACAACATTTATAGACTACTCTTCAGAATTTGACTCGCTGAACAGAAAACAACTTTGGATCGTTATATTAAGTGATCAAACCTCTTTGAAACTTGTGAATCCCTTATTTGTTCTGTACAAAAACTCAACTGCTGCAATCCGCATTTACAACAGATCTACTACGATGCTGTTTAAAATTTGAAGTCGAATCCGTTAAGTCTGCGTGGTTGCTCCACTTTTGTTCAACTATTCGATTGATGCTAGATTTGCCAAGATTTTCGTATAAATAGAATAATCGCATATCAGTACAATGTATATTACAGATTTGGAATACACTGATGATGTTATCCTTTCAGCTAAGAATAAAGTTTAGCTGTAGCGTGCATTGAGTTTTCTTGTGAAATTTTCCGTTAAATATGGTCTGAAGATCAACCCCGAAAAATCAGTCATTATGTCGTCTGAAGCTCCTGATGCAAGGATTGTATTGAATAATATTGCGTTCCCCAATGTAGAGAAATGTACGTATCTGGACTCTTCAATTATTTTTGACGGTGGTTCATATAATTAAGTAAATCGTCAAATTTGTTTGACTGGTGTTGTATTTGGAAAACTTGCCAATTCACATTGGAAACGAAAAAATATTAATCCAAACATAAAGATGAACGTTTTCTTTTCATTGGTTCGTAAAGTGCTTCTGTACGCTGTTGAAACCTGGGTCCTTACACGATCAGAGACCATGATACTTAACAAATTTGAAGCAGGATGTTTCAGATACATTTGGCACAATACCCACTTGGCATCTTCCGTATCAAGAGATTAGACAAAAGGGATAAGTATGGTGCCAAATTCGAGATAACCTACAATTTCACTTTCTTCCATTATTGATATCGTAACAACGAACATTGCATTAGTTTGCTCACGTTCTTCGTAGAAACCCTAATGCAACTCAGCATATCATAACTTTGCCTTGTCTAAATGCAGATTAGAAGAAAAGGAAAGGTGGTCAGAAACGTACTTGGATAGATGCTGTTTGGTACGATATTCACGTCATTTTTACCCGGACTTTATCTGGGAAACAGTGGCAAAGTCGTCGGACTGATATATCTCTGCACGCCTCCGAAAACCGCAAACAGTGTAAGGGGATATATGGGATGCAGTGAGAACTTGGAACTAATAAAGAAGTGGTGGGATGCTAATGATCCTGAGGATTTGAGTAATGCTTATAGTCTCAATTTCCAATGATGGTGATATTCCTGACTGTTCCTCCTCCATGTGGTTTTTCCTTGACTGTGTCTATATGAGGTTATTCCTAGCAACAAAAGCAGATATTTTATGAAATATTTATTTATTTGTTTATTTATTTATGGATATTGGCTTAGATACTTCAGTAGAAGTAGGCTTATTAATATTATATATATATATATATATATATATATATATCCAATGATGGTGATATCCTTGACTGTTCGTCCTCTATGTGGTGCATCCTGGACTAGGTACTAAAAAGCATCTAGACTAATAACAGCAAGGACCGAGTGCACAGCGGTATAACTAAGCTTCTGCTACGGAGGGTAGGTGCGAACATACATTCAGGTTACTTACAAGGTATACCATATACAGCCGTTGGGTTAAGGAAGATAACCCTAACAAAAATCAGGCGACCTCGTCAATTCTTGCAAACAGTGGCGACGTCACAAGGATGCCGTCTACCAGCCAAGAAACTTTGTTATTCTTCCACTTTTATTACGCGTATCAAGTCATCGAAATCGATCGTTTATATGTCGTATAAATATGGGAACTAATGAAGAGGTGATCACGTTACCAACCAAAATGAATGAAATGAAATAAAGAAGTGGTTTTGCTACCAACTGTTGTTGTTTCCAATAATGATAATAATCCTACTTTTGTACCTCCGCGTAATTTATCATTGATTCAGAGATTTGTGCATAGCGTCATAACTGGACTTCCACTTCGGTCGATGAGTGTAAGCATACATTCAGGGTATTTAAAAAGTACCATGTGCAGCCGTTTGGCTAGGGAAAACAACCCTGACGAAAAATTAAACGATATCGATAATTTATGCAAACAGTGGTGCCTTCACAAAGATGCTATCAGCCAAAAAACTTAGTTTTCCTTCCACGTTTGCCTATGTCTATGAAACTTGAAAGCGATTATTGGCATATGCTGTATAAATGTATAAATAATGAACTAGTGACCACTTTACCAAGGTCATTTTAGCCAAGACAAAAAAGGAAAAATATAAAAAATGTGCATTTGATGATAAATCCAACAGTCGAAAAACACACTACTACTTTGCTAATAAATAAGTGGCCTTGCCACTAACTGTTATTGTCGTGTTTAAATGTTACAATGGTTAAGTAATTAGGTAGTAGATTAATAATGTGGGTTATCCACACGTAGAGGTAGGATTTGCAACAATACAGATTAAACTTAGCTGTGCTGTATTGTTAACACGTACTTTTTTAAAAGTGTTAGCTAAAGGTGCACTTTATGCCAAACTTTGTGTTTTTATGATTTTTGCGTTTAACGTATATTTTAAAAGTTAGTTGGACAAATTAATAAATGAATGAATAATTCAGTATAGTTGCAGTATAAGAAATGCGTTTAGGGTTTATTGTTTAAAAGATTTATGTTTTACAATTGTCAGTTGCTTCTTATTCTATTGCGTTATTTGTAAAAAACGAATGAAACGAGGTATTTCGTTTTATGGAAATACGGACAGTGATTTGAAAATTAAATGTTAAATGACTGAAAATGCGTGTGAATGTTGTCTGTATTTTATATATTTTAGATAAATTAAAAATAGTATTTATAGAAAAGATATTGAATATTTTTTGACTAAAACGACAAACGAACAATAGAGAAGAATTGCACTTTTTTAAGTTATAATTTATTAAAAATAGTAGTTCATTTCATTTTGGTTGGTGACGTGATCACCTCTTCATTAGTTCCCATATTTATACGACATATAAACGATCGATTTCGATGGCTTGATACGCGTAATAAAAGTGGAAAAATAACAAAGTTTCTTGGCTGGTAGACGGCATCCTTGTGACGTCGCCACTGTTTGCAAGAATTGACGAGGTCGCCTGATTTTGTTAGGGTTATCTTCCTTAACCCAACGGCTGTATATGGTATACCTTGTAAGTAGCCTGAATGTATGTTCGCACCTACCCTCCGTAGCAGAAGCTTAGTTATACCGCTATGCACTCGGTCCTTGCTGTTATTAGTCTAGATGCTTTTCAGTACCTAGTCCAGGATGCACCACATAGAGGACGAACAGTCAAGGATATCACGATCGTTGG
The DNA here is from genome assembly GCA_025895645.1 of Cardicola forsteri. NCBI lineage: Eukaryota > Metazoa > Platyhelminthes > Trematoda > Strigeidida > Aporocotylidae > Cardicola > Cardicola forsteri. The sequence continues at coordinate 16,903 of JAKXYG010000811.1, read as the reverse complement.
AAATAGAGACTTTATAAGCATTGTTCAAATCCTCTGGATCATTAGAATTCCTGTAGTTGTTTTTTTAAATGTTTATTTATTATGTGAATGTCAATGTTTCTGGCTAGCGTAAAGAAGTGTTTTTTTAAGGTTTTATATATACTTTAAAGTTAAAGTATTTTATATATACCATGAATTTGAGCAAGGTGATTGGCATTGTCTTTTTGCAGTGAAAATGAAGCATTTGAGTTGTTTATGGGTATATGTTAAGACAAATTTAAATGTTTGATAAAATAGGGTTAGCTAATTTGGTTGAATATTGTTTGACTGTGATTTTTTTTTGGACGGAAACAATTAGGTCGTTCTTAATTGCGCCATAACCCGAGGTTTGAAATACCACCAGGCGCGACCTACGTTTCATCAGTGGCGTGATAGTAGACAACAAGTTTATGGATTGAATTTTACAGTTATTGAAGAAGCCGACGCTTTTGCTGCTGCTGTCAAAGGAGCTTTGGAAACTTTGGCTGCAATCTACAAACAACAGCAACAGCAACCAATTCAAGGTGGCCAGGAGCAACAACCAGTTCAACAGTCTCAGCAATCTTCGTGGAAATCTAACGATTTGAATCAAAATTGTACATCTGGTACAACACAAGGTCGCTTCAATCAAGGCTCTTATGTAAGTTGAATTTTTGTATACAAAATGGATTGTGATAAGGTGCTTTAGAAACCGTTAAATGTTTTTTACAGTTTTTGTACAGCATTTTTTTTAATAGTTATGGCACAGATAGGGGCTGTAAAATTTTAATTTTTTAACCATAAGAGTTTGTAAAAACGTTTTTAGTGGATTGACTGACTTATTAATATTTTGTGAGTCGAAAATTTTGTATATTGAAGAAAAGTCGGGACACTGACGTTTCTTGGCTAAAGAACAGTATTTTTGTAACGTCGCCACTATACACAAGAATTGTTGAAGTTACATATAGTTAGTTATTTTTCTATTTATGCTGCTCATGTTAACCAATCTTTTGAAATGATTTGTAAATGTAGTACTATTGAAGAGGTGATCATGTCATCACTTAAATTGAAAAGAAGGAGATTAACATTTTACTGTTAATTGTTGTAGGAATACTGATGCATTAATATATTAGAAGTTTGTTATTATCTTTTTGTAAAATAAAATTAATGTTTGACCTTTGTTTGCACTTTTTATTTAATACGTAAGTGATAAATTATTGGTCGATGATAGAAATTGAATTTCTATGTTTTGAAAAATGACCATTTCGATGTTTTAAATGATAGGATGGTGATTGCGATCAAGAAAAGTTATCGTTTGCTGGGTCTGATCAAATTTCTTTAAATTCTGGCACCTATTCATATACTGGACCGAGTTATATGCAAGGTACTCAACAACACTATCAGCAACCACAAACTCAACAGCAGCAGCAGCAGCAGCAGCAACAACAACAACGAGTGTCAGATGATTTAAGTTCACACCAGTATTCCAATCCTAGTGTTGGTATGTTCTTTTTAGTTGTCCGTATTTGAAACTTTCATTATTTTTGTCCTATAATGCTGATGAATAACACATATCAATGAGCAAGTGTGCACGACATCATAAACTTGCTCTTTTCAGTTATCCCAGATGTGCTTTTGTGTCGTGCTAGTTGACTGGTTAAAAAATAATTTTGTTGGTCTACGCATAATTTCAATTTTTGTTATTCAAGAATGGAATTTGTAACCTTGCCCCATGTTACGGTAATACTTTAGTTGTCCAAAAGAATAGATTCAATTTTTTTGTTGATTACTTGATTCCGTTTGCTTCACTGTTTTGACAAGATGTGTTAATATACTATGCAATATGCGATCAGTCCACTTACGACGTCTTTTTGTGATTATCTTGGAGGTACATGGCATGACAACGTTAAGTGACGTTTAAATTTTAGAAAATGGTTTAAAAGTTATACCTATTAGACTTTTGTTAACGATCCGGAGAATTTGAGTAATGTTTATAAAATCTTAACTTTCAATGATGGTGATATTCCTGACTGTTCCTCCACATGGCTCATTCTTAACTAGGTGCTTAGAAGCACATAAGCTAACATAACAAGAACCGAGTGCACAGCGCTATACCTGGGCTTTCACTTTGGTGGATGGGTGCAAGCATACACACAGAATATTTAAAAGGTGTCTTAAGGAATTTGTATATCACATGTAGCCCTTGGGCTAAGGAGGACAGCCCTGAAAAGAAAATCAGCTGCTTTGTCATTTTTTGCGAACAGTGGTGCCATTACAAGGATACCGTCTATCATTTAAGAAACGCTGTTATTTTTCTACATTTGTTACGCTTATCAAACCATTGAAATCGATCTTAGAAATGAGAAGCCATTAATTACAATGAATCAACGAGTGGGGTAAGGATTGTAACTGAAATCAATTGAAGTTTCAAATGTTTGCTTATCTAATTGAGTGGCAGTTCATGTTACACCAATGGAACTATTACGAACAGGTTAACCTTTTTTTAACATACATCCTTTATTTGTTTACATTTTAATAAAAGTATTTTTTTGGTATATACTATAAACGTTTATATTGTAAGGGTAATTGATTAACAAAGCTGATATTTTATAGCAAATAAATTTTTATGCAATGTTGCATAGCATATTTGAGAACTAAATTTGGACAAGATGTTGACTTCTGGATTATATCTAATTATTGGCATTACATAATGTATTGGTCAACAAGTGTTCTATCAAATTACTAAATCATTTTACTCCAACGAATATTCATGTCAATTTTTTAATTAAATTTATTGGATTTACATGTTTAAGAATTGACGCGATAAATTATGATAGTTTCATGAATGATGGACACACGCGTGTGTTTACGCGTGCATTTCATGAATAAACAATAAATATTGTCGTGAATACGTTACACCAGTTGGATTAGTCTCGTTGAAATTGAAGTATAGTATAACCACAGGCGCATTGTCGATGTGGAGATAGATGTGATTCGTTTAGTTGTGCACCTGTGTGTGTGTTGAGCTTTAGCGAATGGACATTGTGTATATTGTGCAATATGTTGTACAGTGATACGATTTGATTACAATAAGGAATGTATATTGGCCCGAAAGTGGATTATTTTCATTTTGGATTAAAAGTTGGTTTTGTATGCAAAACCAATTTATTTGTTGTCGGTTGAATTGTACAAGTTTGGATTATTCGATTGTATGAACCACTTTTCTGACTTTACAATGTATAGATAAAATGAGGTTATTTGGTTATTTTTTATTGTGAAATAAGACATCTTTTTTAAAATCAATTGCGACTCTTATCATGAGTGTTAGCTTTGAAACATCTTTAGACATTGAAACGAAAGTATTTGCTATAAATCGCTACATATTTTACGCTTTATACAAAATTGGAACACTATTCTTAAAATATAGGTTTCTTATTAGTCAAGTCAAGGTTTTTGTACAAGCCATATTTTGGTTTTAAAGTATTGGGTTCTCTTTATAATACCAAATAAAAATACAAGATGTAAACTGTGAGATGAATTTATTTTGTATATTCTCATCAGTCACAAACATAAAATTTACTAAAAGTCTATGCGTTTTGCTAATATCCAAAGTGTAAATTTTTAAATTGTTTTATTAGCCGGTAAAAAATACCAAACTACCTAAAAATTGCCAATTTGTGTTTACTTTACAAAGTGTATTGTTTTTATTTTATAATTAAAAAGTCGAACATTTTAGTAATTGAAATAGTGAAACGTATCTTTTCGTTCTCCTTACTAACGTAACTTATATCTTACGGTTTCAAAAACCCCTATTTCTAATTGACAAAACCATATTTTTGCATTAATTATTTCGCTTTTTAATTTCTCAAAATATAAATTGTTTTAACAGGTGGTTTGAATTCGTTTTTCAATAAAAAAACCCTATTTTCAATAAGAAAATACTCACTTCTTTAGTTGAATTATTCTACAGAATAATAACTATTTAGCTGCCGTTATTGCAATTGTACCCACGTCACATGAAAACCAATAATGATAGTAATAATAATAATAATAATAATAATAATAATAATAATAATAATAATAATAATAATAATAATAATAATAATAATAATAATAATAATAATAATAATAATAATAATAATAATAATATAATAATAATAATAATAATAATAATAATAATAATAATAATAATAATAATAATAATAATAATAATAATAATATAATAATAATATAATAATAATATAATAATAATAATATAATAATAATAATAATAAATTATAATAAAAAAATATGTTTACTGTTATTAATGTTTTTGCATTTTGGTTTTGATCAGTATTATGAAATAATTATTGTTGCACCGTTTATGTTGTGTTTAATTAATGAAAATTTTAGACAATAATGTTTACAAAAAGGAAATGAATTGCACAAATTAATAATACATTAAAAATAATTATAATGTAAATTGCATTTAAGTACGTTTATAAATGTTGACTTTCTATATAACGTTTTTCACTGAATGCTTAAAAACAAATATTTCTAAATAAATAAAGAATACTTTATATTGTTTATTGTAATTTTATTATTTTTAAGATGTATTTAAAAAAAGCAATTAGGAATAAAGTTTGATGTAGACTCACTATTTCAATTGTGGTGCGTACTTTTTTTGGAGGAGTAAATGTTATTATTATTATTATTATTATTATTATTATTATTATTATTATTATTATTATTATTATTATTATTATTATTATTATTATTATTATTATTATTATTATTATTATTATTATTATTATTATAGTCATTTTAAATACTTCAGTGGAAGTACATTTAGCATTATAGTAAACAATTACAGGTGAACTGGTAGACACAATGGGAGGTAGAGAATGTTGCTTTGGCTGTTTTAATGTTGGGCGAACAAAGGCCTTTTATAGTGTTCAGCATTAGTTGGGTTACTGAATAGGTTCTTTTAAGCTTAATTTTTAGATGAATTATTGTGTTATTTTCCCTAAAAGGTACTTTTGTGTACATCGGGTTTTTGGAATAGTAATTGATAAAATCCTTTGGATATTTTTTTATTAATTAAGGCTTGCTTGATGGTTTGAAATATTTTACATTTTATTGGTGAATAATGCTTGAATTGTTATGTACAAAAGAGAATTGTCTTTCTATTTACCCGTGGCGTGGCGGTTTACAGGATACTGAATTTGTTTTTTTTAGGCTCCAATTATTCATATCCGCCAGACATGACAAATGGCAATTGTTTGGCGCCCAACGGGAGTGGCGTGCTCAACCCGGGCGATGTGGGAGTCCATTCGGATGTGCAGTAAGTTATTTGTGATGTATGCCTTTTTCGTCAAGCATCTAAAATCCGGACTCTTACCAATTCAGAGATTGCGAAGCCTAATAAATTTGAAACAAAATGTGTCACGTACATTGGGAACAATACATAATTTGCATCAGTCGTACCAAAAGGGATTGGAAGAAAAAACTCGGTAGCAGCCAAATACGACATGATCCACAATTCCACAATCTTCCATTAGTGGTTTTGCGACTGCCAAGATTGCTCTGGCTTGGACACGTTCTTTGTAGAACTCCTAATGCAATCTTACGTATCGTAACTTGGACTCACTAAAACGGCCATTAGAAGAAAGGAAAGATGGTCAGAAACGTACTTAGAGAGATGCTGTTCGGGACGATTTTCACAGTTTATTTGGACGCCTCTGAAAATTGTAAACAATGGAAGGGGATTATTCGGGATACTATATGAATTTGTCAACTGTTGTTGTTTCCTCAAGTTGTATTTTAAAGCATCCATGTCATCTCACACTGGAAGTGGGTGGAGTACTCACATACGGCGGTTGATTGGAGACTTGATTGTTTTCCTTAGATAATTCTCTACAAACGTTGAGGTTTAGGGCTTATCCAATTTATTAAATTAATATTTTGGAAATTGATTTTGTTTTACATAATTCCTTTTTTTGATAAAGGCTACTAATTTTTTAGACAGCTAAACGTTGATTAAGATAATTGAAAAATGTTCTTTGATTGGGTTGTCTGGATACAATGGTATAAATGTGACATTTTTTGCTAGTTTTGCAGTTTTTACGCGATTAAAAAATACGTGAATTTTTGAATAATAATAAAAGCATATGCTACGTTTTTTGAAACATAAACAAGAGCATTTTTTATTAAGTGCCAGATGCTTGATAGTTTTTATGCATGAAAAAATTGGACAAATTGTTTTCCATGTTCCACCGTTGACATATGCGCTTCTATTTACTAGGTGTTACTCGTCTTCAGACGACAGCGTAAGAGGTCTGATTGTTGTAACGAATGGTCAGTTGAATGGATCTGTTCCGAGTTCACATCTTGGCGCCAGTTCTTTGGATTGTGCTCGTCAGTCCGAGGTTCCACGTTCAACTGGTGAGTGGTAATATTTTGGTAAAACTTAAAAAGCTTGTAAATAGGATTCCTTTTTGTATTCGTCTATGTACATTTTCTTTTTTATTAGATAGTTTTTAATGAATGTCTAGTTAATAATATCGAAGATTTAGTGGAACATAGAATATTTGAATTTCTGTTTTTTAGACTGATGCTTATGCGTTTAATTTTTCGAATATTATTTGTCCAATTCTGGGCATCGAGATAGTATTATAATTTTATTGCGGTTGGTGACTTGATCTATAGTTGGACACCATATTGAACTATCGACTGTGACAGTTTGATAAGTGTTACAAACACTGAAGTGTTGACGAAATGCTTTAGCTGGTAGACGGCATCTTCGTGATGGCGTCACGTTTTGCAAAGGTTAATTAGGCTGCTTGATTTTTTGTTAGGGTTATCTCTCTTAATCCAACAGTTACACACGGTATACGTATATTTTAAGATACTTTCGGTATATGATTGCGCCCATCTGTTAAATCGGAAGTCCAGTTATACCACTGTGCATTCAGTTCCTGTTGCGTTAGTCTTATATCCAGCTAAGAATGATGCACAATTATTGGAGACTTTGTAAGTATTTCTCAAATCTTTGGGATTATTAGCATCTCGTGTATTGCAATTCTCAACGTATATACCTATATAAGGGACCAATCAGTGGTGTACTTAGTCCTACATGATTACAACTTGACTAAGTTCCACGATTGAAAGGTCTTATTTAACCAAGTCGTAATTTGGCTGCGATTTGTTAGTAAAACGTTTACAATTTACGTTTTTACAATTAAAATAACAATAATAATAATAGTAATAACGTACCTTTATTTTTACTGAGGCGCTTGAATAAATGATGGCAGCCTTGATGTTTACATTCTACTATTTTTGAATTGGAAGGATCCACATTGTTTATTGTAATTCTGCTAAAATATTGAAGCATCACTTATTAGTTAGAATTAATTTGTAGATAGTTTTAAGGTCGTCCGTGTTATTAAAACATGTTATTGTTGAAGAAACAACAGGAAGCACGATTTACAAAATTACGCGCTCGTGTCAATGGAACTGCACTTGATGTGGTTGATTATCTCATGCTCCACTAAAAACTTAAACCGATCGGAATTTTCTGGTTACATGAAAGACGTTATTTCCCCACTATAGTGGGGATGATGTTTCTTTAGAATTGAGGAATTGATTCAACTGTTGCTTTCACCAGTTTGCAATTTAATTTTCTTGTTGTCTATTTCCATCTAGTTCCGTCCGAACCCATTGCCATTCCACCAGTACCAGTACCAATACCCCCGCCCCCTCCTCCCCCGTGTTCCTCAGTGTCCCTCAAGCCTACATCGAATGTGTCTAAATCGGTGCAAAAGCAGGCCAATCTGAACGAAGAGGTTGGTGCAGGCGGAGACGAGGCAGACTCGAACAGTCTCGAATATCAGCTAAAGCAGTTCAAACAACAACAACAGCAGCGGCTGAGGGCTGTTTCTGTCACCGGAGCACCGGATCAAAGCAACGGCGGGACCCGTCAACCGGGGATGGACATGATGTCTGATTTGCAACGTGTTTTGGCCGCGCGGCGTCGAGCCAAGGAAACCGAGGTACGAGGTTTTTTGGTCACAGTTCTCAGTCGTCTAATTAGTATAATAAGTATTAATGGGGTGTAGCACATTGCAGATGCTTTAAATGCTTATTTCCTTCCTATTTTAATGATACACAAACACGACTCTTAATCATTACATAGTGTAAGCAATTGCAGTCACCTTTTGGTTTGTTGTCGTTTGTTTGGACGAGAAAGACGAGTGGATTGAACAGCCATCAAGTTACTTTTTGCTTTGTCAACAAAAACTTTGCTTTCACAGACTCTATGATTGCTGGGTTAGAGTGTGTTGGCAGAATTATGATTTCACGTTGATTCGTTGACTTGGGCTGGGATGTCAGGTTGCCACTTTGTGCATCGTGTGCATGGGCAGTAATCTAACTGCGACTCCACTTAGGCAGTTGAGTTGTTTTAGGCTTTATCTCTACCATATTCATTATGTCATGTTATTTGGCTAAGAGGCTCCAATCTGTGTCAGAACTGTCCGATGATCAGGCTAATTTTTGTAATTTCAACACTATTTTGCTACAAGGAAACCCGTTTTTAAATTGCAAAATGTCCTTATTTTATTACGTCTTTCGAGGATGGAAATTATTTTGTACATAAAGCAAAGATTTGAGATTGTTTTGGACGTTTGATTTTAACAATTCATTCATTCATTTCATTTTGGTTGGTGACGTGGTCACCTCTTCATTATTTCCCATATTTATACGACATGTAGAACGATCGATTTCAATGGCTTGACAAGCGTAGACAAACGTGGAAGAATAACAAAGTTTCTTGGCTGGTAGACGGCATCCTTGTGACGTCGCCACTGTTCGCAAAGATTGATGAGGTCGCCTGATTTTTTGTCAGGGTTATCTCCCTTAGCCTAAGGGCTACATATGGTATACGTATACCTTTAGATACCTTTTAAGTATCCTGGGTGTATGTTTGCACCTACCCGCCGTAGCGGAAGCCCAGTTATACCGCTGTGCACTCGGACCCTGCTGTTATTAGTCTAGATGCATAGGGGCACCTAGTCCAGGATGCACCACGTGGAGGACTAACAGTCAGGAATATCACCATCATTGGAAATTGAGACTTTATAAGCATTACTCAAATCTTCAGGATCATTAGCATCCCAACAATGCATCCTAACAATGCAGTATTAAGATTGTTAATATAATTAATACTAATATTATTATTATTATTGATATTATTAATAACGATATGGAAACCATATTAGAGCCTGATGGCATTTTAAAGTATTTTAGACATATGTGAAGATAATATTTCAGCAATATTAAAAAGACGGTATTTTTGAAAATAATGTTATCCAGTAATCTTTATTTCAGATAATAAAATTAGGATAATGTATTATAAAAGAATTCCATTTTGCATCTTCAGCTCCCATTTTGTCAACTACTACAGTATCGTGTTGACATGTTTCCGTGTTGCAGTGGAAAGTGGTCGTTGAATTTGTTGTACATGTGTCGGTGATAATGGCACACATTGTCCATTATCAATGTATTCCAATCTGTTGACTTTATTTATCACAGTCACATGACTCAGGTTTATTATTTTTCTAGTTCAATGTGACAAGGACAAGCGATTATTGTGCCGTTTACGTATTATTAGTGCATCGATTGTCAGTGGTGGTTAAACATATCGGTATTTGTGATCCTAACGAGTTAGATATATACCTTCGTGTGACAGTGCCTGTTTTTGGTACCAGTCAGTTGACTCGTTGGTGAAACGATTAACTGTTTACTAGTTCCATATTTGAAAAACATCTCGAACGGTCGTTCCACATTGTTTTGCGTACTAGCCAACCCCCCACATATACATCACAAATTAATAAGGTATCTTGGTGGTATCTTTGTGACGGCGCTACTGCTTACAAAGATGAATGAAACCGCCCGATGTTTTTATCAGAGTTATTTCCCTCAATCCAATGGCTACATGTGGCATATGTATACTCTGGCTATATACTTGTACGCATCCGCCAATGCAGAAGCCAAGTCCCATATCTCTATGTAAGCTCAAATTTAGGGTGCATCACCTGGAGGTTTGTGGTATTGAGAATGACGTTATCATTGGAAAGTGAGAATTTATTGTTATTGAAATTATTTAGATTTGTAAGATTCAAAAGTGGTGTTTTTTCGATATTAAAAAGTCTTTAAATGCTAAAATAATATTTTGTAGTAGGGAATATTTTTTTCGTAAAACATTTTGGTACATTAAGCTAGGTATATCAACATTACATGTAGTTATTGAGTTATTCTGACAGAAAAACAGACTCCCTTGTTAATTTTTATGGCCTTGTTTATGTTTGCTGCGTATTAAAAAACATTTTCTTTGCAGGTGATAAAAGTGGATAGTGCTTGCTTGAGAATAATTGAAAAGGGGGAAAATAAGGAAGGGCTTATCAATCTGAATTTTGTCCAAATGTAATTTCAACATTAGCACTTAGGCTTGTTGCGTTGTGCGACAGACTTAATTACCTAGTTAAAAAAGCGGTGAAAGGTGATTGTTGGAAATGTTTGGACGAATGGCAAAATGGCGAAGAGGTCCGATTTTATGACTGCAATTATCTTTTTTTTGTTTATTTTTTGTTCGACTTCCAGGAATCCAACGACACGGATCGTGGTGATTCGACCGTCCAACGGTCTCCTGTGCGGTCCCATTCAGTTGTCGCTAATACGGCGATGCCTGCCGGCTTTGCCACGTTGTACGTTGTGGTGACTATTTATATCCTATTTTTAAAATAATTTTATTATTGCTGTTTTTCTTGATGTTGTAAATTGTGTGGAGTATATATATACATATATAATCTGTGTAAAATATACAATGATGCACTTTGTAATAACAATCAATGGATGATTTAACAAGTAATATTTAGTTAAGGGTTTTTTGTGTATCATAAATAGATGAATAGCTTATTGAAAATCCGAAGGGATTAAAATAAATGGTGTATTATTATGATTGTAAGTATAGGTGATATTTGTCCATCATAAGATTGACGAAATGCGTTTGCTTGTTGATTGACACCATTCTTGGTGGCACGGTGTAGAGGAAGTGCACAAACATTCACTTCCATTCTACGATTTATTGATCAAACTAGAAGTGTGTTTTTCTGATGTAGCTAAGCGCTACGAGATGTTCTACCACGACAACAATAAGCGCAGTTGGAATTGGAAAATATTGCTTTGGTTGTTTTGATGTTGGAAAAGGGCAGATTTTTTGTGGTGTACAATATCACCTCTTTATCTTCATTAAATTTGCAACACATATCAACCTATCGATTCCCATGGCCTAGCAAGTGTAACAAATGTAGGCGAATGACGAAGTTTCTTGTCTAGCAGACGATATCCCATCGTGTGACATCGCCACTGTTTGCAGCGATTGACAAAGCAGCCCAATTTTTTTGCCAGGGTCATGTCCCTTAGTCAGACAGTCCAGCGCTCTATCCACTTTTGTCATGGCGACAACATTAATTTTTATTATTTAAAAAAATGTTTATTATTTCGAATGTTTTACAAGAAACATCGTTTAGCAGTGGATAATTAGCGAAGCCGAACGTGGGCCCGCATTTTAGTGGGCCGGTGGTGGGATTCGAACCCCGATGTCCACCGAGGTCCGAATTCGAGCGCTGTACCGCTAGACCACCCGGGAAATTGCGACGATTAATTAGCGGCTACCTAACTGCCAAATTAATTTATCATGTTCAATCTTTGTCTTCTGACCCCCTTACCAATCGATGCATTTTTTTAAATATTCAAATTTGTGCTACTCCGCCTTGTAGACGCAAAATTTCGAGTCCCGCTTTGGAGACCAGCGGCGTAGTGACGAATGGCAGCGGCGCTGCTTCTAGTTCTGCGACGACAACAATAACTAAAGCGGATTTGGATATCTTTAAGCGCGAGTTAATTTCCGAGTTTCGACGCGAGGTTCAACAGCTGAAAAACGAAATTATCGAAGGTATTTTGAGTTGTTTTTTGGGTAGTATTGTGTCGGTGATTATTGGGTTGTTACAGTCTACTGTGACAAAAATACATTTTTATAGATTTCCCAGAGAAAGGGCGTTTATAATCCTAAAGATCTGAACATGCGTTGTGGTTGGTGAAGTAGTTACCTATCCATTATTTCTATTATTGCACTGCATAGTCAGTGATCGACTCCGATGATTCAATAAGCATTTAAATCTAGAAGTGTCACAAAGTTTCTTTGGTAGACATGCCTTTTTTCTGATGACACCGTGGTTTACAAATATTGACGAGATTGTCTGTTTTTTATCAGGGTTATCTCTCTTAGTCCAACGGCTACATATGGTATACTTATATTTTAAAGTATCTTTTGAGTTAACAATGAATTACATGGAGGTACAGAAATGGGATTATTATAATTATTGGAAACAACAACATTAACAACAGTTAGTGTAGCAAAGTCGCCTCTTTTTTAGTTCCAAGTTCTCATTGCATCCCATATAATCTCCATTCCACTGTTCACAGTTTTTGGAAGCGTGCAGAGATGTATTAGTCCAATAACTTTGTCATCGTTTCCAAGATAAAGTTCGGGTTAAAAATAGCGTAAAAATCGGCCCGAACAGCATCCATCCAACTACGTTCCTGACCACTTTTCCTTTTATTCCAATCTGCATTTGGACAAGTCAAAGTTACGATATGTGAAATTGCATTAGGATTTCTACGAAGAATGTGTTTAAACTAGCGCAATCTTTGTTGTTGCGACACCATTAATGGAAGATCGTGTTAATCTGCGTCCAAGTTGTGTTATCCGGAGATACACTCGACATTGGGAATATCACAGTTACTGAATATTGAAATCTAACAATTTCAATAAATCGAATAATAAATTTTTTGGTAAAGTTTTGGTTGTCAATTATTTCTATTTATTTATGATCCCAATCATTTATTGCAGCCTTGCGCACCATGTCCGTACGGTGAATGTCTAGTGCGATATCGCCCACGTGTCATCTTCATCATCATCATCATCACTACTATCAATATTTGCACTTACACATTGCTCATTTCTACAGCTGTTTTTGTTGCTTTTCATTCGTGATTCGGTCAATGTTGGATTTTTTTATTTCTTGAATTTTTATTTGCTTGTTTAGTACATAATAATAATAATAATAATCAGCTCACTAATTGTTGTTATTTATGATTAAAATGATTATTGCATTTGTAACTTTTTGCCCTCTCCTTTTCTTCTTTCACATTTTCTCAATCGACGTTTTTGTATAGAACCTTTTTTCTCTTTCTTCCATCGGTTTTCAATGTATCATAATTTAGGTATTTTACATAATCTAATGTTGCATTTGTTATGTTTTTTTGTTATTATTTTTTGATCAATACTGTTTTATTTGCACTTTGGGCACACGTGTATATTTGGTTTTTATTCAATTTCTCATCTTGGCATTCGGATTTATTGGCACCATATGCTTTGGATGATTGTGTTTGTGCCTTGTATATGCAAAACCGACGGGTTGGAGCAAAATGTTCTCCAACCTCCTTCCCATGTCCTAAACTCTCAATGGATAGTGTGAAGTTGACCTTCATTTTAATGCATTTTTTCTGTTTTGGCGCAATCGATTCGTGTTTTTCTTTTTAATTTTGAAATATACAGCTTTTTATCATAAAGCTTTTTAAAAAAAATCAAGTAGCTTGATATATATATATATATATATATATATATATATATATATATATATATATATATATATATATATATATGAATGTTATTTATCCTGAGGATTTGAGAAATATTTATAAAGTTTCGATTTCTAATAATGTTCTTAATTGTCATTTATGCGTAGCCTAATCTTGACTGGTACATCTAAGCCCTTCGGCTAATAACAGCAGAGATCGAATGTACAGCGCTAGAACTGGGATTCTGCTTTGACGGATAGGTACAAGCATACACCCAAAGTACTTAAAAGTATTTTAAGGTATACATTTGTATTTGTAGCTGTTGTGACAAGCGACTTTATCAACAGTGGCACCGTCAGAAGGATGCCGTTCGTTTATGCTTATGAAGCTGTTGAGAGTGGATGCCTGATTTGCTGTACAAATATAGAAATAATTATGAGATCACAGTGCTTTGGAGTGGCTACAGTGGAGTTGAATACTGCAAAGTATTCAATATTTAATTGGTTGGAATTTCCGGTTTGGGTTGAATATGCGAAGTAAACAAATTAAAAATAGTTATTTGATCACATAAAAACTTATTATCCAACTTATATTGGGTGTTTACGTAAACAAGCACGTCTTCGCACGCGTAATTTACAAAGAACTGATTATATATATATATATATATATATATATATATATATAGGGGTTGTACAAGTCAATGATTACAATCATGTACACCACCAACACTTATAATTACAAAAATTAAAAATAATTAAAAAAGTGCAAAACAGCATTGAGAATAATTAATTTTAGGGGATTTTGGCAGGTTTTTGTTGAAGGACTGATTTGTCATAGTTACCGCATAAAATTTTCAGAGTATTCAGGCAAAAATATAGGGAAAATTGGCTTATTTCCACTAATATCACTTTGAATAAATTATTCAGACTATTAAATTTGTAGACTGACAAGGCCATTATCATTTATCCACGTGGTATGTGTTTTGCGCACAGAACGTGATGCAGACAGGTCACTGACTTAAGTCAGCTGACAGCTGTGCTGTGTAGCACATGGCGATTACAGGTGACATTCAACATCAAGTGAAGGGGTGATTAGGCTTTTCTTAATAATTCCCCGATAAGAATAGAAGAGGGTGCAGACTGAAAGATGAATCTATTTTGCATATTATTTTTATCTACAAATTAAAAAGTGTATTATACCAATGAAGTTAACGAGGTGATTCATTTGCATGAGATGAAGTAATATGGAGGAAGTGTGAACGTTCATATCTGTTCGACTCCTTATTGATTTAATTAGGAGCAATGTACCATTTGACTCGGTTGGTTGTGAGAGACGTGAATTACGATAATCAAAATATTTGTCACCACAGCTGCAAGTCAACTGATAAATACGATGGGACTTAGAAGAGGTTGTTTTGAGTTTTTACAAAATAAAATAAATTCAAATGTATATATATATATATATATATATATATATATATATATTAGCATTAGTGAGCCTACAAACACTTTTTTATTTCCTGAATAACTTGTGACTATCCTCTTCGAAAAAGTGTGCACATTCCATGTTACTACACCGGTGAAAGGCTATATATTGGAGTTGTACAAATACTTTTGGGAAATTTATTTACGACAAGAAAAGCAAAAGTCTGGCAATTAATTGTAGACCTATCAATCGGAGGACAACAAATTGAACAACTTTTACCCAACAAACATCTAATTTTATTTTAAGTCCTAAGCGTTAGATACTGATAGCGGCAATAGGCCATTATAATTGTTCTTTTAGCAAATTAATTATTTCATTTTATCACTCACATATTTATATCAAGTTACTTAAATCTACGTTTACTCTAATCAGTCGAAAAGGAGTATAAGCAATATTGGAGCATATCCAATTTGGATATGGCCAGCAATCAAACCGGTTTCATTTACCTATAAATCTGGAACCACAGCAACTACAACATACTGAAGTTTGAAAATAATCAATTTGGGGGTTGCTTGTTTTTGATTATAATACAGATACAACACTTTACAGCATTAAAAAGTGTTTACTATTAGTAGGAATTACAATGCCGATAATAATGACTTATAACAGATTTCTATCAAAATATTGTAAAAAATAGTATAAACCAATTTTATATATATTGTTAAAATACCAACCAAACATATATTGTAAATCATGTGTTCAAACAAACTTTATTTGAATGTTTTCAAGATTTTGATTGATGTGTCTATTGTAACTGCTTTGTACTAATTATTTCTCTTGTGCTGATTTTGGCAAGACGATTAAAATGTTAGCTTGCCAACATATTAAAATATTTACTAACTTGAGCAATTTTTTATAGGTACCGTATATAACTTGTGCATTTTTTGTGTGAAGATTAGTTTCATTTATTTTGCTAATGGAATCAAATAATTTTGGGTATTCAATAAAAAATAACTAACAATAATAATAATAATAATAATAATAATAATATTGTCAATATGATTGCTGAATTTGTCAATTCGTGTTTCTATAATGTTTTCTCTGTGAGGATTGCTTAGTTCTACGTGATCTAATTATTTTTGTTATTTTGTTTTTAAAGAGAACATTAGACAACAAAATGTTTCCATGTATTTGAACATTCTGCCAAAACATTTTGCTTGATCCCATGAAACATTCATTTCAATTAAATCTTCCCGAATAGTCCTTAGCCAAGTTTTCTGTGGTCTGCCAACCTTTCTTTTACCATTTACAATTGTCCATTCCAAAACCGTTCTTGATAGTCTTTCGGGCAATAAACGTAGAATTTGACCAAGTAGTTTTCTTCGTCTAATTGTAATGATGTCATGGAGTGAACGAGAGTCAGTTCTTCTCATGATCTCATCATTTAAAATGTGATCGCACCAGGTAATCTTTAGAACACTTCTAAGACACCGGCGGTAAAAAACATCCATCATTTTATCAATCTTGTCCGTTCGCTTCCACATTTCACTTCTATATATTGCCGTAGGAATAATTATTGATGCGTACAAATAAAGTTTTGTCTTCAGGCGAATAGAATAATATGACCATATTAATTTGAGTCACGTGCTATAACAACACGTCTATCTTTGAGTATCTCTGCAGTTATCTCGTCAAGTTTTCCTGCTTTATTGTTTTCCAACCTTTAAATTTCATAGATCGCTTCAGTTACAGAAATGTCATCAATACATATTTCCGGAATTTGAATCACATTTATGTCTTT
>JAKXYG010000602.1:0-95707 GCA_025895645.1 Cardicola forsteri | reverse complement strand
ATATATATATATATATATATATATATATATATATATATATATATATATATATATATATATTAAAAGCCATATATTGTAAATACAGATTAAATGTTCTTAGAAATAAGCATGAGGAAATAAGACAACAATTACAGCAATAAACAACCACAACAAAGTCTTGTAATTCAAAAAGTACATGAAACAACAAAATGTTTCCATATATTTGAACATTCTGCCAAACGGTTTGCTTGATCTTATGAAACATTCATTTCAATTAAATCTTTCCGAATAGTTCTTTGCCAAGTTTTCTGTGGTCTGCCAACCTTTCTTTTACCATTTTCAATCTTCCATTCCAAATCGTTTTTGCTGGTCTTTCGGTCGGTAGAAGTAGTATTTGACCAAGTAATTTCCTTTATCTAATTGTAATGATGTCATGTAGTAAACGACAATCTGTTCTTCTTATGATTTCATCATTTGAAATGTGATCGCGCCAGGTAATCTTTAAAATACTTTTAAGACGCTGGAGATAAAAAACATCCACCATCTTATCAATCTTGTCTGTTTGCTTCCACGTTTCACTCCCATATATTGCCGTAGGAATGATTATTGATACGTACAAACAAAGTTTTGTCTTCAGGCGAATGGGAGAACATAACCATATTGATTTGAGTCTATTGAAGACTGACATTGCCTTTCCAAGTCTGCTTTAACATCAATTTTGGTTTTTCCATATTTACCATTGATGCTTCCCAGATATGTAAAGGAATCAACAGTATCAATATTTTGTCCACTAATTTTGATGAGTAAATAATTATTTAACTTAGTGCACAGCACTTTTGTCTTTAAACAATTAATCCATAAGCCAATACGAAAACTGATATCACTGAGACGTATTGTTATATTTTGCATCATTTCTGGAGTTTCACTGAGTAAACTAATGTCATCTGCAAAATCCAAATCTATTAATCTGCCATGGTTCAATTTGATACCAAAAGACAAATTATTTGTAGATCGAGTCATAATGAAATTAATTACCAGAAGAAACAAAAACGGTAACCAAATACATCTCCCGTGATAATTTCGAACATAGCAGTATAACCGCTTTTTTTCGAACACAACAACTTGAATTTTGATATAGCTAACGCATAATATTTACATATTTCAACGGTATTCCGTAAAACTTAGCGATTTTATACAAAGATTCTTGATGAACACAGTCGAAAGCTTTTATAAAATCAATAAAATTGATTGTAAGTGATTGCTGAAATTCTGGACTTTGCTCAATAATGTTATAGAGGGTGAGTATTTGTTCAATACAGCTTCTTCCTTTCCAAAAACCTGCTTGTTGTTCTCAAAGGTGTTTATCTATCGCATTACTTAAACGACTTAAAATTACTTTGCAGAACATTTTACCAATTATTGCAATTGTTCAGACTTCTTTTTATGAGAAGAGTAACAATTACTCCTTGCCGTCAATCATTTGGAACTTGTTCATTATGCCATATAACATTAAATGAATGAACAAGTTCACGTGCTACAACATCACCTCCATGTTTGAGCATCTCTGCAGTTATCTCGTCAAGTCCCCTTGCTTTATTGTTTTTCAACCTTTAAATTGCATAAATCGCTTCAGTTACAGAAATGTCATCAATACATATTTCCGGATTTTGAGTCACATTCATATCATTATCATTATTAAAATCTATAAACGTATTTGGCATGGGCTGATTAAGTACTTCTTTAAAATGCTGTACCCATCTAGATGATTTCTCATTAGCTGTTAGAAGTAAGCGATCATTTTTTCCTTTAATTAAAATATCGGTGTTCTTTCTAGCCCTCAACAGAGTCTTGCAATTATTTTTTACTGCTTCTTTGCATCTGCTTTCTAACCAATCATTCTTAACTTTGCAGCATCTTTTTTAACCTGTTTATCTAAAGTTCTATACTTATCATCAAATATTTTCCAAATAATAGGATTGTGAAATTAATCTCTCTCTAATTTTGTTTTCTTTCTGAGATCAATTAGATTCCAGGAGATTCCAGGAGACTGATGAAATCTATTGTTTCTTTGTAGAGCGACATCTTCTACCCAGAACATTTGCTGCGCAGTCTTTAATTGTCTTATAAAACAATTTTTATTAATTATCAAACTTTTCTACCCTTTTCAGATTTTGAAATGTATTTTTTAAGGATTCGTAAAATTGGTTTGAGATATTTGGCTGCTTAAGTTTCTCACACGAAAATGGAATTAATTTTTTTTTGGTTTCTATTGTCTTTAATTTTAGACGAAAATTTTCTAACAATAAAATTGTGATCAAAACCAACATCTGCATCACAATATACACATACATCTTGCAAAGAAGATAGCCATTTTGTTCTAATATAAATTTTGTCAGTTTTGTATGCTGTTTTTCCGTCGGGAGAAACTCACGTTGCCTTGTGTATATTTTTGTAAGCGACAAATGTATTGCCAACACTCATTCTACAATGACTGTTTAGCGTCAACAACCATTATCATTTACGCTATCAGCATAGCCATGTGGTCCAACATTTGAGAAGTACCCAGATCTGTGTTTGTTTAATTTTGCATTGAAATTACCAATCAATATTTTGATGTCTCTTCTTGGCACATCATCCAACAAACTTTGGAATTAATCATAGAAATTTTTTTTAGTTATCCTCAGTAGGGGCATAGACATGTACAATTGTTACTTTTGCAAATCGGGTGTTGAATCTGGCTGAAGTGATACAGTCGCACACGGGCTTCCATCCAATCATAACCTTAGCAGCATTTTTGATCAACTTAATACCAACTTAATAAATTTGATGCTCTTCATGTCCAGAATATAAAATTGATGTATATCTATTCTTGAAATAACCTTGGCCTTTCTATCGCATTTCGCTAATACCCAAAATAACAAAGTTGTCCTTTTTCATTTCCCGAAGGATTTATTCTAACTGTCCAGTACGAAAACGTGTGCGCACATTCCATGTCTCAACACTGGTTAAGATTTTGGCATTGAAGACTCAGCAAATCGAAGATTGAGCTTCCTTTCGGCTTTCACTCAACCCTGTTGTCTGTGTAACTCTGTTATTCACATATGTGCGATCACTTTTTTGCTGTTGTTTTCCGGAATGGCGTCCTCTTATTGTTTCTGTAGCAGTATATTTTTTACAGAGGCCAGGTTGCTAACTGTTACTATTACTATTACTATTACCCGCTTAAATGCTAATTATCTAAAAACTCCAAGACACTAATATGTATAATTATAAAAAACTTAAAAAATTAACGTCAAGCATTGATAGCGCAAATGGGTAAATGGTAATAGTTACACATAAAAATTATATACATATTAAGTTAATTACATTAAACGATTATAGAACAATAATTTCGAAGAAAATTATTATTTATTTAAATAATTTTATAAGTGCTTACATAACCCAGTACACGTTACTGCATACATTTTATTTAAAAAACGTTAATCGGCATTCAAATTTTGTATGTATATAAAATATAACATTAATTATGGTGTAAAAACATCAAAGAAAAATTTTAAAAACTTGACCTTTCATTTTTGTTTTATCGACCTATCAAACATTTTAACTTAAACCATTAAAGTTGGCACAATTTTGAACACTTACCGTACGTGATTACAATTATTTTAAATAGTTGACGCTATTTCTCAACCGCTAAAAAATATAAAGAAATACAAAACAGTCATAATATCGGTTTAACTATGGAGCAAATTGCGGATTTATTTGAGATAAGTACAAGGAATGTATACAACATTTTAAAGAATTATACACGTCCAAGAACAGCAGGAACTGGACCTGCACCATTTACGAGTAAACGAGATGATTCGTTTATTATCACCAATTTCAAATGGAACAGAATGAAACCTATCTAATAAATACAAAAAGGGGAATTACCAACTTTTTTATATTCACTTATTCCCAATCGGATAAAATCGGCCAACCAGCAGTTTCCTTAACTGCAGAACATGGGAAAAGACGTGTGGAATTAGCGAAAATATATGA
Source organism: Cardicola forsteri (assembly GCA_025895645.1). Taxonomy (NCBI): domain Eukaryota; kingdom Metazoa; phylum Platyhelminthes; class Trematoda; order Strigeidida; family Aporocotylidae; genus Cardicola; species Cardicola forsteri. The sequence goes on along the minus strand of JAKXYG010000602.1, from coordinate 91,690 downwards.
AAACCGTCCAGTTTGTTTTTGAAGACCATTTTTTCTTACTGACGAGTGTGCTTTGAAGTACAAACCATAGGCAGTGCAGTTCACAGTTATCTGTGGTGCCCATTTTCCCCAAGTTAACAATTGCATTGTTAAAAAGGTTGCACATCCATTATGTCTACAAGAATATTTTGGAATTAAATACGGGTAACTACCACACAAGTAGCCACTTAAACAGCTCAAATTTTGTACCTATTTTCAAGGATTTTTTAAAGTTCGAATTCCGACAAAATGTTTCAGGGCATTTAGTGTTTGTTCAAGATAACGCTCAGGTTTATACGTCGAAAAAGGTAACTTGGTTTTTATCATAATTTAAAAATTAATGTATTTTCTTTGTTTAGATTACAGATTCTATGCATGGTAAAAAATTGACTTTCATTTAGTTACATCGGGATAATAATGATCCTGAGGATTTGAGTAATGCATATAAAGTTTCAATTTACAATAATGGTGATATTCCTGATTGTTCGTCCTCCATGTGGTGCATCCTGGACTAGGCGCCCCTAGGCGTCTAGACTAATAACAGCAGGGTCGAGTGCACAGCGATATAACTGGGCTTCCACTACGGCTGGTGGGGTGCAAACATGCACCCACGATACTTAAAAGGTATCTAAAGGTATGCGTATACCATATGTAGCCGTTGGGCCAAGGGAGATAACTGTGACAAAAAATTAAGCGACTACGTCAATCTTTGCGAACAGTGGCGACTTCACAAGGATACCGTCTATTAGGCAATAAACTTTGTTATTCTTCCACGTTTGTTACAATTATCATGCCATCAAAGTCGATTGTTTATGCCGCATAAATATGAGAAATAATGAAGAGGTGACCACGTCACCAACCAAAATGAAATGAATGAATTCAGTTACATCCATATAACCCGGACCTCAATGTAATTGAAACCGTTTTCACTTATCTTAATCGAGAAGTAAATTGGATAGAAAATCAAAGCACGCATAAAGAAAAGATTGATTGTGTTTTTAAAAAAAATTCCACAGAATTATATTAATAATTTGGTCGATCCCTATGCGAAGTGTTTGAAAGATGTTATGAAAATCCATGGTTGTCCGTTTAAATACTTAATTTGTAAATTTGGTAATGTCTATTTTGAATATATGTACATATTAAATACTATAATATATTTTTAAGCAACTAATGTAGTAGTATTTTTATATTGTCAAAATGTGTAAAATCTAGGTTCATAATCTATACAAGAATTTGGTAATGTTAGTTGTAAAAAAGTAATATTTTTGTTGTTTTCAATATTAGTATTGCTGAAGTGATGTTTAGGATTATTTTCGTAAAATGTTAATGTGCCTAATGTGCTTAAGAGATCTGAGAAAAGTCACTCAACTTCAATGTTTGAATTTTAACAGGGTATATTTCAGCCTTCATATATGTATATATATAGTTTACCACAAATGAAAACGATAATATTAATAACACATTCGATATTAAAACATTTAGTGTAGAACACGAATTCTACATATATACACCTTATTTACAAGTCACATTTTCGTACAAGATTTGACCGCGAATATATGGACCAGTTAACTGCGGCTAAACAACCTGGAGAGATGATGAACAAATTCCAAAGCACCTTATCTAGGGCTCTTTCAGGCTATTTCCAAATAGGACTGTTTGATAATAATACTTAGGGTGACACCTTTTACCGTTGTCGCCTTCTTGTCAACGTGTTAACGAACTTAATGGGCCACTGATCTACCTTTAATTAGTCGAAAGTCGAGTAAATTTTGTTAAATGTGGGGTTGCTTGTAATTGTTCTATAATTGGTTTATTTTTAATTGAGTTCTAATTGAATGTTGTGAGCACTATTTAATGTGAAATGTTTTCCAATTGCTTCATTTTACAATAACATTTGTTTCTGCACCAGACTGATCTTGACGTCGTTATTCTACCTGGAAAGATGTGCAAAACGCCGTAAACGCTTTTGAAATGAAATCCAACCATGAGTCTCATCATTGTGTATCGAAACGAAATCATGGAGACGAACAATTCCCCTATATAAAAGATTTTACAAATGTACGTTTCTGATGAAACATTAAGCTGAAAGTACGGCACTGCGTACCAGCAGGTAACTTCTTTTTACTAATTTTTTAGACTAATAGTGCTTCTACAAAATAGAGAATTTACATTCAACATAACATTTTGGTGTTACTGCAATAATCTTTAAAATATCTACAATGAATAATTTAACAATTTTAATAAATAAATAAAATTGCATTATTTTTCCTCCATTGCAATTTCATTTCAATATAGTGACTACTTTTTTTACCGTGAGTAGACAATAAAAAGCTTATTTTCTATTGGCTGTTGTGATTTCACCGACACGCCTACTGAAACTTGATACATTCAAACTGAACCTATTACTATTGGTCGAAATTATGACCAACAATTGGATGAGGCTTAACTTCATCATGTTTACCATGTGCCCTAAAGGCTGTTCCACTATCCGCAACCTGTAGTCGCGCTAAGTAGGGGGTCGGTCTCTTCCCACACTAATAACAAATTTAGAAATACAGGTGGATACACTAATTGTTGACAGTAAATCGAGGTAATTGAAAATCATTGTGCAATACGTTTATTTAACTTGGAAAAAACTATTAACGGCAGTAAGCATTGTGCTGACATGTGTTAGATAAACGACAACATTAATTCTACAAGATGTAGCCTATCTAAACGGAAATTGAAAGAAAACACATTTTGATAAGTAGGCTAATTTTATTTTAACATTTGACTCTATTTTACACGCATCAAAATGATAATCTAATAGGCATACGTCATTTAACGACCACATTCTATTGAAAACCTTCAAAGCGAATGACTGCTTAAGCGAAATTAAGCCCACTTTACTCTTTAGCCAATTGACACATTGAACTATTAAACTTTTCACCTAGTGCGTACGAGCCTTGAGCCAACGTTGAGTTGCATGAAGGATTTCGCAAACAAATGTGCAAATAGATGCCAAATTCCGTTTCGTTCACGTCGTTGTTTTCAATCATATGATGCAATTTTCTAGTATCTACAAAACAAATTAATCGATACAAAAATAATTGACCATATCTACAATAAGGCCAAATGCCACACACAACATACGCAATTAAAGCAATCGGTGAAACCCACACTTGATTGAGAACATTGTGCTTTAACAAATAGAAAATTAGCAATGAAATGATAAAATATACAATGACTTTAACTCCGAACTTCTACAACTACACATAGTACACGTGTAGAAACAAAATGTGGTTCTACATCCACAAATATCAATTATTTCAAAGTCAGTTTGTATTATACAAAATCAAATTTAACTTGCCCAGATTAGCTTCCATCAAACTGTATTCGAGAAGTTTGTTTACTATAAAATCGTAGATTACGCACAAGTCTTCCACAAAGTCCTTAACTATAACTTCAATGGAAGTTGGTTCTTGAGCTCTGCATGGCACATACAAGTTGACCAACGCACAAAGAACGAACTAGATAAAAATAACGTCAATCAATCAGTGACACTCTAACTTACCAAAATGCAACGCATGATCGTTTGATTATGATTATTCGAATGCGCATTCAATATTGACTGCTTATATGCTTATTTGAAGGCGAATAATTACATCACCCGTTTTAAAACAAATAAGATAAATTAAATCCGATTAAGGTCACAAATTACCTACGCAGCTTACCATTTTCGGTGTACTTTAAAATGTCTTTTTATAATGTTCACTAAAAGTTAAACGTTTTTCAAGTAGTGAATCTCTTACCTAACGATGCAATTGGCCAATGTTTCTACAATCTGTTCTAAAAACAAAACATTTTATTATTTTAAGGATTGTACGAGAGGAAACTGAAAGTATTAATCGGGTATTACAAACCAATTTCTGTTCTTTTTTCAACTGATATGTAATGTAAAATATACTCATGTTCCATCATCAGATTGTGGATATTGATCATTTATTGAATACGATTAAGAATGTAACGTTTATTGATCGTGTTAATTAAGTATTGTTGTCACAAATTGATTGGATTAACTTAAAATATTTTTTTTTGACTGGTTGTACACATTCACAGCAGGAATACATTCGGCTGTCAAACTTCGAATGTTTTTATTAATGTATATATTCTACAATAGCTTACGCTTTATTTAGTTTTAATTAATAAAAAAAAATTTACGAAACGAAAATACTAATGTTTTTGGGGTTGTCCAAAGAGTAGTATTCAAATAAATAATTAACGCCAATTATAATTCAGCTTTATATAATAATTAAATGAACTAAGTAAAATAATTATACAACTATAACCTTAAACAAATTTAATTATGAGTGTCTATATAAACAAAAAACGTGTGGTAAATAACATTAATTTATAATAAAATAATTTGTAGAATTAGTCGTCAAAATAGTACTAAAATTGCCATATTTTTTATTACATTATTTAAACTTAAATTACATCGTGATCCTTTAGAGTATCTAACATTTAATGCTTTTGTGTATATGTTTAAAAATGGAAAAAGTTTAAGACAAATATATTTTTTATTTGTATAAAGCAAAAAATCCTTGACTAGCAGAAAGCTAACATTTGTTCAATTGCCTCCAGACAATGCAAGTATTTATATAATTATAATTTTCTTATTTTTTAAAATATAATGCAAATGACTTAAAAAGTAAAAATCTTAAATTAATAAAGCTGGTTATGTAATGCAAATTACATATTTATAATTTAACTTTAAATTTAAAGATTAAAGATAGTTAATTATCTAAACATTAATGGTTCGAGTAAGGTGATATTATATAATACAAAGCTGAAACAGTTTATAATCACATACTGATCTAGACAAACCCTACTTAATAATGTTAAACTATTTTTTAAATTACATACTAATAAAAATTGATGCTTTAATTTAGATTTTGCATGCAGTTTGTGCTCAGCTAATTTTATAAACACCCAATGTTTATCGAAATCAGACTTAAACTGTTTTCCAAACAAGCTTTGATGATAGTTGAAATTTCACACTCATGGTAAGACCCAGAAAGAGGAAGCAAAAATTCCAAATCTAAAAAAAGTATTTAATATTTTTTACAAATATTTTTATGCGGAACTACTGTTTCTGGTAAGCATTTTCCATTCAGTTCGGCCAGCAGCATCACTATTAGTTAGTCCCTACTCTTTTATATTTGCTCTTGTACAATTAATCCATGTGCTTATTCATCAACCTTGTTTATTTTTTCTTTCTTCTCCTATTGTAATTATTTAATACATCAGGTAGTGTATTCCTTTTTTTAATGAATTATTGTATGGGTTTTAGTGACTTTCAGCTTTCTCATAATAGCATTCTTTTTTAATTTGTCCAATCTAAACAGTTCCAAAAAGTCAGCAAATAATATTTATTTGTACCTAGTTTGGTTTCTCTCTTCAATTTTCTAATGCTCCATGTTTTGGATCAATAATTAATAGCCGATCTCACTAAGTTCCTAAAACTTCAAACAGCTCCTGGCAATTTCTTACAAGCTATAGTCATGCGCTTTGTTTAATTTAAAGCAATTAAGTCCTAAATGTTTAGCATGGATTTTTTACTGCCATACACTTTTTATCCAGGCTCAAACATGGATATATATATATATATATATATATATATATTCATAACTTGTACATTTTTATAATTTTTTTCTATACATTTTAAGCTCATACAAATAAAGAAGTATTAAAACGATATGAAATTAATTTTAAAATATAAAGTTTAAAAACATTTTTTAATAATAATAAATAATATTAATTAACTGGGATGCTAATGATCCTGAGGATTTGAGTAATGCATATAAAGTCTCAATTTCTAGTGATGGTGATATTCCTGACTGTTAGACCTCCACGTGATGCATCCTGGACTAAGTGCCCCTAGGCATCTAGACTAATAACAGCAGGGTCCGAGTACACAGCTGTATAACTGGGCTTTCGCTACAGCGGGTACGTGTGAACATACACCCAGGATACTTAAAAGGTATCTAAATGTATACGTATATTATATGTAGCTCTTGGGCTAAGGGAGATAACTCTGACAAAAAATCAGCCGGTCTCGTCAATCTTTGCGAACAGTGGCGACGTCACAAGAATGCCGTCTACCAACCAAGAAACTTTGTTATTCTTCCACGTTTGTCTACGCTTGTCAAGCCATCGAAATCGATCGTTCTACATGTCGTATAAATATGGGAAATAATGAAGAGGTGACCACGTCACCAACCAAAATGAATGAATTTGTTTCTAACCTTCAATATTAAAATTACAATTATTAGTGTAATTATTTTACATTTAATTTAATTCAGTTAAGTAAGATAAATCTTTATTGTCCCTGTGCATACGGTAGTGCAATAAAAAATTTTTAGGTTGATCTAATCAATTTGTGACTACAATACTTAATTAACACGATCAATGTTTGAAATGCTACTTTGAAACATATCAGGTTTATCATACATTGGGTTATATAAATTATCATTACGAACAGTAATTGTAATAGGAATATACAAACCAATTTTAACTTGTTTATATAAACATTGTATGAATCACACAAGCAACTTACGCGGACGTGCGAATGTTCCATGTGAAAATAATTATTTGTTTCTCAGTAAGGAAAGTGTTTCTTACAAGCCACTGATTATAAATGTGATATTGTCAGTAGATTGAGTTTTTTTATCTCCCATTAAATTGACCTGGCGAAATGTTGAGCAAGTGCAATATTAATAATAAAATACTTAGTTGTTATTTGAGTAAAATAGGTACTACGTTTGTGTACACATCTATCAAATTCAAATCTTTGTTGTTTATAACATACTACATCTTTGTTAGCAATATGCTGAACAGCATCCGCATTGCAAGTCATCCACAGTTCAGTTGAAAAATGAACAAGTTGAGAATCGGCTTTATTATTTCATGTTTTGGGTGATAATAAATTTACGATTGACAATTAAAAACAATAAATAACCGTTTCCAGCATTGCTACCCAATTGTACACAGATTACGGCAGCATTATGCATGTCGAATTTGTATCTTTTTTAATGTATAACATCTGACAATTCCATTGCTAAACACTGATAGATCTTATTTGAATGGAGTATGACTACTATTGGGGTATAATTGCACTACTAAACCAATAAACGTTACATTCTTAATCGTATTCAATAAATGATCAATATCCACAATCTGTGATGGAACATGAGTATATTTTAAATTATATATCAATTGAAAAAAGAACAGAAATTGGTTTGTAATACCCGATTAATACTTTCAGTTTCCTCTCGTACAATCCTTAAAATAATAAAATGTTTTGTTTTTAGAACAGGTTGTAGAAAAATTGGCCAATTGCATCGTTAGGTAAGATTCACTACTTGAAAAACGTTTAACTTTTTAGTGAACATTATAAAAAGACATTTTAAAGTATACCGAAAATGGTAAGCTGCGTAGGTAATTTGTGACCTTAATCGGATTTAATTTATCTTATTTGTTTTAAAACGGGTGATGTAATTATTCGCCTTCAAATAAGCATATAAGCAGTCAATATTGAATGCGCATTCGAATAATCATAATCAAACGATCATGCGTTGCATTTTGGTAAGTTAGAGTGTCACTGATTGATTGACGTTATTTTTATCTAGTTCGTTCTTTGTGCGTTGGTCAACTTGTATGTGCCATGCAGAGCTCAAGAACCAACTTCCATTGAAGTTATAGTTAAGGACTTTGTGGAAGACTTGTGCGTAATCTACGATTTTATAGTAAACAAACTTCTCGAATACAGTTTGATGGAAGCTAATCTGGGCAAGTTAAATTTGATTTTGTATAATACAAACTGACTTTGAAATAATTGATATTTGTGGATGTAGAACCACATTTTGTTTCTACACGTGTACTATGTGTAGTTGTAGAAGTTCGGAGTTAAAGTCATTGTATATTTTATCATTTCATTGCTAATTTTCTATTTGTTAAAGCACAATGTTCTCAATCAAGTGTGGGTTTCACCGATTGCTTTAATTGCGTATGTTGTGTGTGGCATTTGGCCTTATTGTAGATATGGTCAATTATTTTTGTATCGATTAATTTGTTTTGTAGATACTAGAAAATTGCATCATATGATTGAAAACAACGACGTGAACGAAACGGAATTTGGCATCTATTTGCACATTTGTTTGCGAAATCCTTCATGCAACTCAACGTTGGCTCAAGGCTCGTACGCACTAGGTGAAAAGTTTAATAGTTCAATGTGTCAATTGGCTAAAGAGTAAAGTGGGCTTAATTTCGCTTAAGCAGTCATTCGCTTTGAAGGTTTTCAATAGAATGTGGTCGTTAAATGACGTATGCCTATTAGATTATCATTTTGATGCGTGTAAAATAGAGTCAAATGTTAAAATAAAATTAGCCTACTTATCAAAATGTGTTTTCTTTCAATTTCCGTTTAGATAGGCTACATCTTGTAGAATTAATGTTGTCGTTTATCTAACACATGTCAGCACAATGCTTACTGCCGTTAATAGTTTTTTCCAAGTTAAATAAACGTATTGCACAATGATTTTCAATTACCTCGATTTACTGTCAACAATTAGTGTATCCACCTGTATTTCTAAATTTGTTATTAGTGTGGGAAGAGACCGACCCCCTACTTAGCGCGACTACAGGTTGCGGATAGTGGAACAGCCTTTAGGGCACATGGTAAACATGATGAAGTTAAGCCTCATCCAATTGTTGGTCATAATTTCGACCAATAGTAATAGGTTCAGTTTGAATGTATCAAGTTTCAGTAGGCGTGTCGGTGAAATCACAACAGCCAATAGAAAATAAGCTTTTTATTGTCTACTCACGGTAAAAAAAGTAGTCACTATATTGAAATGAAATTGCAATGGAGGAAAAATAATGCAATTTTATTTATTTATTAAAATTGTTAAATTATTCATTGTAGATATTTTAAAGATTATTGCAGTAACACCAAAATGTTATGTTGAATGTAAATTCTCTATTTTGTAGAAGCACTATTAGTCTAAAAAATTTACCCCACTTCATGCGCTTTGTTTAATTTAAAGCAATTAATTCCTAAATGTTTAGCATGGATTTTTTACTGCCATACACTTTTTATCCAGGCTCACACATGGATATATATATATATATATATATATATATATATTCATAACTTGTACATTTTTATAATTTTTTTCTATACATTTTAAGCTCATACAAATACGCAGTGCCGTACTTTCAGCTTAACGTTTCATCAGAAACGTAAATTTGTAAAATCTTTTATATAGGGGAATTGTTCGTCGCCATGATTTCATTATTTCCCATATTTATGCGGCATAAACAATCGACTTTGATGGCATAATAATTGTAACAAACGTGGAAGAATAACAAAGTTTATTGCCTAATAGACGGTATCCTTGTGACGTCGCCACTGTTCGCAAAGATTGACGTAGTCGCCTAATTTTTTGTCAGAGTTATCTCCCTTGGCCCAACGGCTACATATAGTATACGCATACCTTTAGATACCTCTTAAGTATCGTGGGTGCATGTTTGCACCCACCAGCCGTAGTGGAAGCCCAGTTATACCGCTGTGCACTCGGACCCTGCTGTTATTAGTCTAGACGCCTAGGGGCGCCTAGTCCAGGATGCACCACATGGAGGACGAACAATCAGGGATATCACCATCGTTGTAAATTGAAACTTTATATGCATTACTCAAATCCTCAGGATCATTATTATCCCGATGTAACTAAATAAAAGTCAATTTTTTACCATGCATAGAATCTGTAATCTAAACAAAGAAAATACATTAATTTTTAAATCATGATAAAAACCAAGTTACCTTTTTCGACGTATAAACCTGAGCGTTATCTTGAACAAACACTAAATGCCCTGAAACATTTTGTCGGAATTCGAACTTTAAAAAATCCTTGAAAATAGGTACAAAATTTGAGCTGTTTAAGTGGCTACTTGTGTGGTAGTTACCCGTATTTAATTCCAAAATATTCTTGTAGACATAATGGATGTGCAACCTTTTTAACAATGCAATTGTTAACTTGGGGAAAATGGGCACCACAGATAACTGTGAACTGCACTGCCTATGGTTTGTACTTCAAAGCACACTCGTCAGTAAGAAAAATGGTCTTCAAAAACAAACTGGACGGTTTTCATATATTTTCGCTAATTCCACACGTCTTTTCCCATGTTCTGCAGTTAAGGAAACTGCTGGTTGGCCGATTTTATCCGATTGGGAATAAGTGAATATAAAAAAGTTGGTAATTCCTCTTTTTGTATTTATTAGATAAGTTTCATTCTGTTCCATTTGAAATTGGTGATAATAAACGAATCATCTCGTTTACTCGTAAATGGTGCAGGTCCAGTTCCTGCTGTTCTTGGACGTGTATAATCCTTTAAAATGTTGTATACATTCCTTGTACTTATCTCAAATAAATCCGCAATTTGCTCCATAGTTAAACCGATATTATGACTGTTTTTTATTTCTTTATAATTTTTAGCAGTTAAGAACATTTATACAATAACAATAATTATGCATTATTATTTACACAAGATCATAGCAAAAAGTTAAACAAACCACAAAATTATTATGAATAATAATAGACACCCTTTTTCTAACTTAAAAAATGATTTTTTTACACAAAATAATAATTTAAACATAAAACTAATCATACGTTTATATTTATAGAGCTCAACAAAGTCGATTGATTTAAATTATTAACTGTATTGAACGGTTGCAAAATCAAAAATACTAAAGTCTTCAACATTAATAAACTTTTAAATTTAATCAATTGAACTTATTTTTCAATATAAAACATTGAGTTAAAAATGTTTTTTTAAGTTTATTGAGCACAAAAGTAATCCATCAATAATTTCCTATTTTTTAATGTTCTGCACAATGTTTTATTCTGTATATTTTTAAAACAAATTTATTTTTGGTTTATTCTATACGTACGTAAAAATATTACTATTATAATAATTTCTGGATAAATATACGCTTAATGTACCTGTCGGTTTTTTGGAATTATTCGCAACGTGTTTACTTTTCTTGTGATGTGCTCATTAGTCGTTATTTAGCATTTTCTTCGTTTAGATGAAGTCGTAAAATTAAAAATCTGTGCAAATAAATAATACTTACAAGAAGTAGTTGCAGTAGTAACTTCAGAAATGAAATCAAGTTAAACGTTGCTGTCTCTACATGCACATAAGTACACTCAATTGACAAAACAATTTCTATTGGTTGAACACCATATGTAAGTGAAATATATAAATTTATCAAATTGTTGTTCATTCAATTGTCATGTACAACAGGTTAAAAATATGTATAATTCGCAACATAAAATATGTTTTAATTTTTGTCATTCTATATTCACTCATTGTTAACTATTATGATTATGATTATTGGAAACCATGGAAATCGTACAAATTACAGATTACATTTAAATCTTTCCATTATCCTTTGGGTGCATGTGCAAAATCTCAATCCAATTGGCTCAAATGCGTTGACAATTTGAGACACATGACACGGTCAATTGTGACTGTGCGATTGTGCAACTCTCTGAACATCCGTTTCAATCACATGAATAGTGGAATTCCTATTATTGATTTGAGTATGGATGAAACACTCGAAAATATGGATACTTCCAATACTGTGTACTATTCAAAACAAAATCTCAATTTGTCAATGGGATTTTATTGGTTAACAAAATCAAGTTTTACCTATCTACTCAAGAAACTAAAACACAAAATATTCAATTACAAATCGGCCGTTTATGCAAATATCGTAAGTTGATAAAATTTTAATTGTAGATTGTTTAATAATCAATGCAGTTGTAAAACTATAATTCGTTTTTATGACACGAAAGGTACTTATAAACGTCTTTTTAAATACTAAATATCCAATATTTATTTTTTACTACTTTAAGTGTCTTACAGAAAACTTCTTTCAGCACTTGACATATTTTAGCAAAGCAGAACGTGGGCCCGCATTTGGTGTATTAAACAGTTTTATTACTTAATGTTTAACGACTATCAACGTTTTAAACCTGATTTTGATCATTCCTGAAACGGTATTTAATGCCTAAAGATTGACCATTTACGTATTATTATTTTACTTAATTATAGTGCACAATTATTATTTTTTGTACTACATCATGCAATGGCATAAAAATGCTAAATATGAAATGTTTATCATTTTTATAATAACAGCTTGTTATTGTCGCTTATTTTATCAATATTTTCAATTTGTTAATCATTACTGACTATAACAAACCAATAGACCAACGCCGTAACTTACATCGTCCAAGTGCGGTCGAGCACAATGCAACCATAATAAGTGATTTCAATTGCGTTTAAATATTTTACGTTAATCACAATGGTATCCATTTAAATTAACAGGCATTTAAGGTTTATAAAAGGCGGTATTAATTTCTAAAATAGCTTTATTTGAATTGTATTCAGTAAAGTAAAGTTAAAATCATAGTTTTGTTGTGTATATTTGTACATTAAACTTTCAATATTTCAGTAGAACAATATTTAACTACATATATATTAAAACTTTTAATAGTGGTTTATTAAAATCGACAAATTAATATACAATACTCTTTATATTTATTTTCACAAAATGTTTTATAAAGATAAAGAAAAGAAGCATTATTATTATTATTATTATTATTATTATTATTATTATTATATATATTTATAAAGTCTAATATTACGTTTGATGGACATACAAAATACCCTATATATAAATAACTTTTCATCATTGTTAAATATTCATTATACTATTTATTGATTAAATTTACTGTACATTTTAAAAATACTTTTTAAGATTTCACTTGGTTGAAAAATTACAAAACAAAAATAAGTACGGGTATATTATATTATAATTTTTTGCAAACGATGAAAAACGTATAAAAATAATTAAGTGGGGGTTTTTGGAAAGGTAACCGCAGAGATGCTCAAATATATTGGTGTGTCGTAGAATGCAAACTTGTTTATTTATTTAATGTTGTATAGCATAATGAACAAGTTTCATATGATTGGAAACAGGGAGTAATTGTTAGTCTGTCTAAGAAAAAAAAGTCTGAACGATTGCACAATTGGACTGGAATAACCTTTTTGTCTGTTCTTAGTAAGGTGTTTTGCAAAGTAATTTTGAACCTTTTAATTAATGCGGTAAACAAACACCTTTAAAAACCACAAGTGGGTTTACGATGAAGAAAAATGTTGTATTGAGCAAATGCTCACTCTCCGTGACATTATTCAACAATGTTACGAATTTCAGCAATTACTTACAGTCAATTTTATTAATTTTATGGAAGCCTTTTATAGTGTTTATTGAGAATCTGTTTAAAAATCGTTATGTTTTAAGAAATGCCGTTAAAAATGTAAATATTATGTGTTTGTTATACCAAAGCTGTTGAGTTTGAACAAAAGTGGTCACATTGCTATGTTTAAAATTGTCACATGTGTACGTCAAGGATGTATTTTATCGTTTCTGGTAATTGATTTTATTATAATTCGTTTTATAAATAATTTGCCTTAAGGCATCAAACAGGCCTATGGCAGATTGACAGATTTGGACTTCACAGATGATATCAATGTACTCAGTTAGACGCCATAAATTCTGCAAAAATAACGACTCGTTTCGGTAATATTAGTTCTTATGTTGGTTTATGGATTAACTGCTCAAAGATGAAAGTGTTGTGCACAATGTCAAAGAATTATTTGCTCATCAAAAATAGTAAACAAAATACTGAAGCCGTTGATTCTTTAACACATTTTGGAAGCATTATTTGTAAATACGGAAAAACCGGAATTTATATTAAAGCAAGACTTGGAAAAGCACTGTCAGTTTTTTCTACACTCAAATCAATAGGGTCATGCTCTTCCATATACCTCAAAACAAACTTTGCTTGTAATCATTAATAATAATTCCTGTGGTAATATATAAAAGTGAAACATAGAAGTGAACATATAAAATTGATCAAATAGTAAATGTTTTTTATCGCCGGTGTCTTAGAAGCATTTTAAAGATTACCTGGTACGACCACATTTCAAATAATGAGATCATGAGAAAATCTGACATAACATTATTATAATCATACGAAGAAAATTACTTAGTTAAATTCCATGTTTACCGTTCATAGAGGATGCAATTACTGAAAACGAATAAAAACAAAAGTATAAAATATCACCTTATAGACTATATTAAAATCATACATAAGAATAGTCTATGTATAAATTGTATTATTTTAAATAAACTGTACATTTAACTATTATTATAATAATTTTTGTTTAGAAGTATAATACTCGCTGCGCTTTGTGGCATCTACAAACAACTTTAAATTATTGTCATATTACAAAGAGAATCACTGTTTACAATGAGTATTATAATCCTTAAGTAATTTGAAAAATTTACTAAAAAGAGCATCCGTTTTAAAAATAAAAACCCCAGTAATCAACGCTTTATACACGTCACCGGTTTGAATATGCACATTTGCGTATTTTTCATAAATATTGACTACATGATATTCTTTGAATGAGTAATTCTCAAAAATTAATAAATTCTCCATTCATTTATTATTTTTTCTTTAATTTAAATTTTCAAAAATAATTGTTGTTGAATTTGTGACAACGCTTTGACCAAATTCGTAGATACATCTGCAAACAAAATCCGTCTATAAAGACAGAAAATTCTCACATTTGTTTCTTCGGTTATATAGTTAAGTAGCAAACAAGGCCGTGGTTTCCGCTTTCATGTTGGTCAACATTGAAAAAGTGAAACAGTATTATGCAGCATTGCAATTGCTGCTACGTACATAGCTTACCAATACATTACATCAGCAAATGTAACTATATATCTAAAATATGTCATGTAATTAGTACTTTATATAATTGGTTTAACACTTGTTGGTTTACAACAAAATTTAAATAAAACATTTGTGGTGCAATAAACTGAAAATGTACTAAATAAAAACTTTGAAACACAAACGTCAACGGAAATTGAGAATTCATGTGAATTACTGAAATAATCTGGTTTAATTATTATGATTTTAACCAAAAATCAACCTACAATTGGCTTCCCTCACCAAACATTATTTTTAAATAAGTTAAAATTTTGCATAATTTTGCATGAAACGTTTTACATATTGCAAAAGTACAAATTAAAACATTCAAGTGAAATTTAAATGAATAATTGACATTATGTTAATGAATTTCAACAAAATAAACGTTGCATTACACATTTAACCTGTTTTACGCTAAATAATTTTGTAATTGTAGAATCCAGCATGTTACGTAGAAATTTAATACGTTACTTCAACCGCTATTATTGACTAATTACATTGTACCATATTTTAATTTTTATTACTTGATTTGGTATAAAATTTATAGTTTTGCACTATATATATATATATATATATATATATATATATATATATATATATATATATATATATATATATAGACTCCAATCAATAATGCTGCCTTGCATATAATGCATATGCCCAACAAGTTGTGCAATCCGTGTCAATCCACAAATCAATACGATTGGATTATTGCGATTAAGTCGTGTGTATATTGCTTCAAAGAACGCAACATGGCCAGGGCAACGTACATGCAGTCAAAATGGTGGACGCCATACAAAGTAGGCTTCGTTTTTGTAGTCGGATTGCCCATGCCCAATGAAACTCAATTGTTTGAATTTAACGGCAAAAAAATCAATTTACAATCCCAGTGGTGGCATTTGTCTCAAAAATACGATTGGGCTCGATATGAAATGGTGAAAATATTGGCTAACGAGTCGAGAATGTTTGACGACATGCTGGTTGGATCGTTTCACGATACGTATTTCAATTTACTATGAAATTGATACTCTCTATGCGTTGGCTATCGAAATTTTGTAAAAATCAGGCGCTTTTCTACTTATTCATAGATGGCGATTTCGGAATATATCCAACAAATTTAATCAAATTTGTGAAACAGCATTCAACTCGGAAATTGAAAACCCTATATCATGGTTCTATTCCTACTAACTTGATTCCAATGAGACCAAATAATAAGCAGGTTTATCAATCAAAATGGATGGTAGATGTAACTGATTATCCTTCTTATGCCTACCCCTCGTATTTTCATGGTTTACTTTATATGGTTGGATCTAATTTTATCAATAATATATCTAAGACTATGATGTTTACCAAA
This sequence comes from Cardicola forsteri, assembly GCA_025895645.1. NCBI lineage: Eukaryota > Metazoa > Platyhelminthes > Trematoda > Strigeidida > Aporocotylidae > Cardicola > Cardicola forsteri. The sequence continues at coordinate 75,430 of JAKXYG010000602.1, read as the reverse complement.
TATTTACGAATTGATGATGCGTATTTGGGAATTGTGATGAAAAAGTTGAACATAACTACAACACACATTCCATACGTCAAACATAAGACTTACCCAGAAGATTTGAAAAATGGTGTTATGAATTATAAATTAGACGAAGCTCATTATTTGGTAAATTGGACAACGGGCTTAATGAATAATATAATAATAAATAATTGAATAATTCTATATGCCTGATGTTTTTTGTCAATATTTATTATTTTATTATGCAGATTAAGTTAAATGTAAATATATTATTTTTTATAAAGTTTTTATCATTACAATCTTTTTACTTATCAATTTGTAATTTAATATTTTATTAATAATTTGAGAACTGACTCTCGTTCACTACATGACATCATTACAATTAGACAAACAAGTTACTTGATTAAATTTTACGTTTATTGCCCAAAAGACCAGCGAGAACAATTTTGGAATAAACAATTGAAGATGGTAAAAGAAAGGTTGGTAGTCTACGGAAAACTTGGCTAAGAACCATTCGGAAAATTCTAGTTGAAATTAGTGTTTGAAAACACAGATTAATTTTATTCCCCCATGTTCGCTTTAAATTGTAACACTTTGTTTTTTGCTGTAACTGTTGCTAATGCTTATTTTTAAAGCAAATGGGTATTGTACTAATAATAGTAATAATAATAAAATCAATTAATTAATTAATTAATTTGTCAACTATTAAATTTTTTAAAGTGTACAGCAACATCCTGTTTAATGATAACGGTAATAATTACAACTATTTTCTTCTCAACAGTTTTTCTCTGTTGTTTAAGGCGTCATTATTTTATCCACTTGGCTCTGTTGGCAACGCTACTATTTGTCAGCCCGTCTTCTTTCATATCTGCCTCAACACGGTCTAACCATCTATTTTTAATTGACCCCATTCTTTAGCCTTCGAAATTTACCTTATCACATAGTTTTCTTCTTTTCGTAAAATGTAGCCGTACTACTTCAATCATTTTTATGGAATCTTCTAATAATCTACAGGGTTTAAAATGGTACTTGTCGAAATGTGTAAATTCTGGGTTTTTGGTCTAAGCGTAAATTTGATAATGCTATTTGCAAAAGAAAAATATTTTTAGTGTTTTGAATATTGATATTGCTAATGTGATGTTTAATGCTTATTTTAGTAAAATGTTGATGTGCCTAATATGCTTAAGTGATGTAAGGAAAGTCAATCAATTTCAATATGCTAATTTTGACAGCTCCTATTTTAGCCCCTGTACAATGATTTTCAGTTTTCTTTCACTATCATCATTTACTATGCTGTTCAATCTGAACAATCTCAATGACCATCGAAACACCTTTATTTCTACTAAGATGGTTGCCTTTTTAGGACTTTCTCAATATTCTAAGTTTTCACTTCATAAATCACGGCCTATCACACTGCAATCTTAAAATTTTACATTTTGTCTTTGCTGTTATTATTTTATCACACAGTACTCTTGTAAGTTTCCTTCAGTTATGCTATCTTGCCTGTGTTTTTTGAATTTTTCCTCATCCAAATCTCAATTATTTTCTAGCAACAACCCTCAACAATTCTTTGTTTTTTATTGTTATTTTACCATAATCTTTTGTTGTACAAATATAAACTGTCTTTTTCTTTATTATTTTTAAACCTCGATTTTGTAGTGCCATTATTTATTGTTCTAACCTTTTTTCCAGATTTTCTTGTGTTCTGCTGCATAACATGCTCCATGATGATTCCACCTTTACATTTCTTGTTACCACGTCAACAACTAGATCAAATAAATATGTGCTTAATGGCAACATTTGATGTAAATTAACTTTTAGTGGAAACTCATCAATCTCACCCCCCCCCCAATGATTTTCACCAATGTTTTTATATCATCATACAATGTTCACATATTTTTTATAAACACCTTTTTCTCTCGTGCTTGTCTACATCCCTTGTCTTAAAGCTCTATGATAGGCATTTTTAGATTAATAAAAAGCATATGAAGTCCCTTCTGTTTATCTTTTTGTTTTTCCATTATTGATTGAAAGACAAAAATAGGGTCACTTCTATTTCGTCTACGCTTAAAACCAAATTGTTTTTCTTTAAAGTCTGTTTTTTTCGGATTCATCCATCAATAAGATTTTCACAAAGTTTTAAAGTATATGACATACACTTTATTCTTTAATAGTTATTACAGTTTTAAATGTCTCTCTTCTTCTTGTAAATGCGAGTAAAAACACTTTTCTTTCACTTGTCAAGCATTTTCTCTTCGTTCCATATCAAATTTACCAATTTAGATATCTCTTTAATATCATAGTCTCTCAAGTATTTCTATGCTTCAATAAGTATTTCGACGGATCCTGGTGCGTTTCTATTTTTATCTTTCTTACTCCTTTCTTTTGAGTTATTTCCTTTGTTGCACCTTGATTGAATGTTTTATCTTCAGTTGCTGAGCGAGTAATTTTTCCATTTAACCAACTTTTAAAAAATGTTTTTTAATTTTTCTTAATTAATTTTTTTTGTTAATACTATATTCCTTAATCATTTTTTATTTATTTAATGTTTTCAGGTTTTTAGAGGTTTTATTTCTGGTTTTACCAAAGCTTATTAACATCTTTTTTTTAGATATCTCCATATCCTTATACATTTAGTTCTACGTTTTTACTTCTATCACAACTACCACTTCTTAGCTATTTTTAACTTTCTGATATTCCAACTTATAACATATTTTTAATTTTGACAGTTTGTTACACTTCATTGTTTCACTACAAACATTATTTATTTTTGCTAGTATTTTTTCCATAATATTAATTCTACCACCTAGTTATCTACTTTTTAATGTCTACCAATTTTGCAATATTACCAAGGACATTTAGTCTTGTATAATCTCGTTCTTAAATTGTATACTCAAGTTGGTCTTTTTTAATTTTTACCACTTTATTCTCTTACTCAGATATTTCTTACCTGTTTTTTTAAAAAAAAACTCATTTTTATTATTAGCACAAGCCCGTATTGTGTAATAACTTTTTTTCCATTTATCACTTTGTAATCTCTTACCAATTGTAGATCTGTTTTTCTCATTTCTAGGTAGTTAAGTTGACTTATTCTTCTACCGCTTTAATATGTAACTAATTGGTTTTTCTTTTTTTTGAAAATCGTGTTGATTAAAGCCATATCTTGTGAGATTATACAGTTCAAAATTTTTTTGCTTTCTTTATTTATATAACCAATTTCCCGTGTGCCGTGATATTTTTAATACTTTCTTTAGACTGCCTTAAATGGCCATATAAGTCAACACCAAAAATTACTGTTTTTGTTTCCAAAATATTTTAGAGTGTTTTTTAAGACATTTTTAAAATTTGTATTTTACATCCTTCTTATATCCAGTACTAATGATATTGACTCATAATCTATTCATATTAAGTTTTACAATTATTTTTTTGCTTAATTTTTTAACGTTTACTAAATTTGCTTTTGTTTTGTTTGATAAAAATGACAACTACCCTATATATTTTTTTAAGTTTCCACTATACAGCAATTTATTCTCTTTAGCAAGATTTTTTGCTTTCTTGCCCCTCTACATTATTTCTTGTGTCTATTTCTTGTATCTATTAATTTAAAGATTTTTTTACGTTTCCCATAATTGATAACTTCCACTATCTTATTTTATTTTGTTTTAATTTTAAAATATTTTCCGTGATTTATCTTTCTTTACCTCATCATCTATTTCATATTTTTCCCCAAAATTTTAAAACGATTTGAGAACCAATTACCAAAAAGCGTTTTAGCCCGTTTAACTCGTGAACAATCCTGAATCCTAAACCCGTTAACAATCATATATATATAGTATTAACTTTTAACTGCTATTTCATATTTATCAGTTGAACTAACTTTTTTAATTTGGCCCGCTTGTTAGCAGATAGCTATTGCAAATTTTTTACATGACTTAATAGTATTGTGCGCGTTGTTTATTGAGTACACCCTAGCGTTTATTAGGCTAATTTAAAGCTTTATAACTATAAAAAAAGTTTTACCGTAAGTTTTTTACTGTCGCATGCCATTTTTATCGGCGTTAATCAGGCCAATATACAAATCGGGTATTAAATTTATTTCAGAAAGCTTTAGACCAATTAGTATACTATCCATTCCTAATAAAATAATAGAAAAGTTAATTAAGATTTATTTACTTGACTTTATCATTAAATTTAATACAATTAATTTGGCCAAATATGGTTTTATCCCTTATAGATCCAGTCTCACTAATCTAATAACTTATACAAATAGTGTCCCTAGCATATCAGATATTAGTCCATCAGTTAATACCATTTACTTCAACTTTGAAAAAGTTTTTGATAAAGTACCTCTACTTTTGGAATCATTGGTCCCATTTTTATTTTGATCTCACAAATCGCTTCTTTAGGATCCGACTTGGAACATATTAAATCAGGAGATTCCCATGAGTCAGTATTAAGCCCATTACTATTAATTTTTTTATTAATAATATATCCTTAGTAGTCCAATCTAACACTTGTTATAAGCAGTTAATATTAAAATTTAAAATGTTAACTCAGAAATATTGCAGACTAATATTTCAGACATATATAAGTAGAAGACTAACAATTATTTCCCCATTAATCTAGTTAAGTAAAAATACATCACTTTTGGCAAACCATCCTACAATGTTTTTACAATGCTTTGCCTTAACTTCCAATTAATAAATTTTGTTAAATTAATAAAGAATTTCGGAATACTCGTTAATTTCACACTCAAGTTCACAGGGCATCATACTAGGGCAATTTAAACTTGTTATCGGCTAACCAAATTTTTCAAAACAAATTTAGGTAGCTTGTCCCCAAGTTGTTTGTCTACTCTACATGCTTTACATAAGACTGTGCTTAAAATATTGTGCTCAGATTACAGATCTAATTTTGAAATCTAACATACACTATCTCCAAAAAGTTTGAAAAGTGGTTTTCAAATTGCCTAGGTCTATTAAGCATTTGTTATATCAGAAAAAGCTACTTTCTTTTAAACTTTAATCTTTATGTAACAAAAGACTTTGGAATTACTTTATTCTGGAGCAACAACTTATATTATCCGGTTTGTTCCATCCTTTTTATTTTAGCTTAAAATGTTTCTAAGAATCATAATTTAAAATATACTAAATCTAGATCAAATTTTAGACAAAGGTTACACCATTTATCTAAAAAAATTATTAATACTTAGAATAGTTTTGTATTTTATGTATTAATACGTTAATAAACATGTAAGATTTATTGTGTTTAATTTATTGGTGTTTTAGAGGAGGCGTTAAATTTAAATTATTGCTTAAAAATATTAATAAGTTAACTTATAAAATTATTGTTTATCTGTGTTTATTTGGTTATTTGTGATCATGAATCAATTTGGCACTTGTTTAAAATTCAATTATAGTACCATGGAACAGTTTGCTGTAAGCTGTTTTTTTCTTATAATTAACGTTTTGTTGTTATATTATTTATTATTATATAGCATTATTATTATTATTATTATTATTATTATTATTATTATTATTATTATTATTATTATTATTATTATTATTATTATTATTATTATTATTATTATTATATAACTCGTTATTAATAGAGTTGTAATGTACAGCCTCTGAATAAATTAGTGTTGAAAATACAAAAAAATCTATATTAATTTGTTATTTCAAATTATTTTTGGTAATTATAAATATTAAGAGTTTTAAATAATGCAAAATATGTAATAGGTGCTTTATATTTACTGAGAAATATTTATTTTAAAATGCTGAGTCAGCCAAAATTGCATATTTTAAAAACAACGCTCATATAAACGTGGATAATAAGTTGAATAAACATAATTTTTATAATAATTGGTCGATTATTAATTTGTGTGCTTAATTTTATTAAAAATAAACAACGTTTAATAGCTAAAATTTATACATTCAACTTTGATCTAGTTGTAATGTCATGATGCTAATAAAAATTAAAATTTAATTACTTAAAAATATATTTAGAAAATTATTTATTATTATTTTCCGTATTTTAACAAACACTTTTAATGTTAAATTATAATTGATCTTGAGAATCCGATTAATTCTCTAATCTGTTTTCGTTCTGTAAAATGAATACCAACCAGATAAATACCATCTTAATGACAATAAACACTATGTTATAAAACTTTTTTTTAAAAACTATGGATTTTTGCCTAAACAACTATCGAATTTATATAGAGTAAGTCTTACAACAATTTATCGTGTTTTGAATGGACAAAAACCAGGAAACTATGATGATGTTGAAAGAAAAAGAAAAACAAATAACACTGATAATCAAAAAAATTTAATAGATTAAAAAATATTACAACAGGCCTATTTCAAATATTGTAAAAAATAAATTACAAAAATTTAGCTATTCGACTATAAGAAGCCGTGCAAAAGAATTTGGTTTATTATTATTTTATTATTATTATTATTATTATTATTATTATTAAGCTTTAATATCTCACTAGAGATACATTCAGCATAAAATACATTTTTACCATCAATATAAAAAAGTAGTAGTACAAATAATGGGATCAAAATGAAATAGAATGTCATATGTTAATAAATATAAATATAGTCTATATAGTATGCATGTGATTTTTAAAAAAATTAAAATTGCTGTACATAGAATGAGTCATTATAAGGCACACTTGTTACATTATACTGTGAGATGTCTAAATTAGTTCAAATGAATGCGTAGGTGGAACAATTCCTACTTTGATAGGTTTCTTAGTAGTTCAACTTTGTTTGATTCTGGATAAGTAAGGCAGACATAAATTTTTGTATTGATTAGTTTTGGCTTTCATGTGCAGGTAAGTTCTTCTTGTTTTTCCAGAAGCTTTAGAATTGTTAAAAGCTGCATGTAGCGGGTGATTGTTATTATTTTCAATCCTTGATGCTAATTGTATACAGGATTTTAAATGTTTATCAACAATATCATTCAATAAAATAGAATATTTAATTCCTGAAGATTTTGATACCAATGATATGCATCTTTTTAAAAAAAGTAATCCTGTTTTAATAAACCAGGAAAAATTATGGGTGAGCAATATAATATTAAAGGATAAAAGCATGATGTAATAAACAATTTAGTAATATAATTGTTAACATTTAGTTTTCTTAATCTTCTTATATAGTAGCATAAAGATTTGGTTTTTAAAAATATATGCTCTACATGATCACACCAGGTAAGTATGCTATTTATGTTTACACCAAGATATTTAATTTTGTTACAAGTGCATATATTTGTTTGATTTAACTTGAATGTTCTGTTTAATTCCATTGTTTCTCTTGGACGCCTCGTTGTAAAGTTAATACGTAAATCACCAATAGTTAAACCATTTATTAATACAAAACAAAAAGAATATAGATTTATGTTTTGTAACAAGTGGATTGTCTAATAGGCGCTCTGTATATTTTGCTGATGAAACAATAATTCGGTTACAAAAATAAAGTATGCGGGTCTAATTTTTAATAACATTTACTTCCGGTAATTAGAAAAAAGCCCACTCTTAACAAGTGATGTGTTGGTTTGGTATTAAGTATAATGAACCTATCAAATGGAAAATTATATCCGGTACCTTAGATAGTAAACATTTTGTTTCATTAATAAAGAAAGTTTTTTATAATGAAATGCAACACAGTTATACCGGGCTTACTAACATTTTTCAGGACAATGTTCCATGTCATACGTCTAAAAAGGTAATATCATATTTATCTAAGTTTACTTTATTTGTTTTATATTTAAATTTAGACATTAGAAGGGCTAAAATCGAAAAAACATTTTTTTAATTTAATTATCACCTAACAGTCCGGACATAAATGTTATTAAAAATTTTTTAGTATACTAAAGCGCAACATTAATAAGCATACTGAAATTGATTAGTTGTGTGATTGTATTTAGTTTGTTGTTTAATATGAAATGAAACAAGAATATATTAACAGCATTCCAAACCGCCTTGATCAAGTGGTTAAAAAGAAAGGCGATCACGTTAATTATTAAACATTTTGTCCTTTATTATTTGATAACTGAAAATATTCCATGTGTTTTGTTTTTTTCATATTTGACGTTATATTTTATATTAATAATTTTACCTGATTTGTAATTTTGAACAAGTTCAACTTTTATACAATTATTTTTTATATTAACAATAGATATTAATAAAATTGTAATTACATTTTATCTATTATATAATATTGTATATATTATGATTAAACTGAGTTCTTTTTTGAGTTATGTGATTACTTCAGATGTTTTAGTTTAATAACTACGTTTTTAACACTAATTATTTAGGAGTTGTATATTACTATTAAATTTATGTTAATTTTATATTTATTGATACAAATTTAAAAGTTATTGTATTTAAATTATAATATATTTGTATTTGTATTATAATATACAGAACCAGATGTCAAAGATTATTAGTTTACTAATAAGAATATTTAATACTTGTGATTTCTATTTTGATTGGCATTAAAAAAACGTTTATTAAATTATGATAATAAGGTGATCTGCAAGTAAAACATGTACATTAGTAATAAAGACGTTAGCGTATAGACCCTTCAGTTTAATCAAACAAGTCAATTGTAAGATACAGGATTTTACAATTAACTTAAATAAGAAATAAATTAAATAAAAAAATTAAAACACGCTTAAATAAAAAATTAATAGTGTTACAAAATCAAATTCCACAAGACTATATTGACAATTTGGTTGAATCCTATTTAAGTGTTTAAAGAAAGTTATAAAATTCATGGTTATTATTTGTACTACTAAATTTCTAAGTTTGTGTAGTTTATTGTATGCACATATGCACATATTTTATAATATAATTTATTTGTGAGCAAATAATATAGCAGTATTTTTATTTTCTCAAAATGTGTAAATTCAGGATTGTTTTGTCTGAGCGAATATTCAGTTATGCTTTTGGTATACAAATTAATAACTAATAATTTTTTATTAGTATTACTAGTTTGGATTAAAAATAATTTAATCTAGCCAGTCCCAAGCCTAGATAAAGGAGAAGGGTTTGAGCGCAAGGTTGGCAACCTGGCCTTTGTAAAAATTTATACTGCTGCGGAAACAATAAAAGATGACGCCATTCCGGCAAACAACAACGTTTCTGAATGGCAAAGTTACCAGATAACAAGGCTGAATAAAAGCCAAAAAAAAGCGCAATTTTTAATTTGCAGAATATTTAATGCCAACGAGACTTTGTTATCGTTGTTGTTGTTTTGCTGTAATTATTGTTTTATTGCCCCATGCTTATTATTAAAGCAAAAGGGTTTTGTATAATATATATATAATATAATATATCACTAAGATAATGTTTAAAATTTTTTTAGTGAAATGTTGATGTGCTTAACATGTTTAAGTAATGTAAAAAAAAATAACTAATTTTAATGTGTTAATTTTGAGAGTAACTTTCACTTATACTGTAGACATACATTGCTATTTCCATTACAATAAAACAAAACATTATGACCCACATATATAATACATATACACAAATATAATTTTTACCGACAATGCAAAAAATATAAATAATTTCCAAATAATTATTAAATTTACAATACAAAGTTTTTAAAATATTTAACCTAATAACCTTAAAATATTTTGGTAGTTAGTTAAAATAAGTAAGTTTCAAAATTAGAAAATAATTGCACAACAATAAATATTTAAATAAAACTTTAAAAATTTTTAAATACGCCTTAATGGAGAAACATTTTGAATGCTAATTATTAAACATTAAAATATTTATTCAAGTATTCAGGTATATTCACGAGTTAAGTAGGAGTAAACTCCTTTTGGTACTCGGTTCAAAATATCAGGTATCAACAAAAATAAATCTTGAAAAAAATTTTGTTTATAAATTTGGAGTTATGTAAAAGTATATGTATATATATATATATATATATATATATATATATATATATATATATGTAAATAAGAATATAAAAATTAAGTATAATCATGGAGAAAATAATTGTCATAGGCTGATTTAAAGGAATCAACAGATGGTGCTGTAACTACATGGTACGGTAAAAGATTCCATGCGGATATGACCCTATACGAGAAGTGGTTTAATCGAGTCCGGGATTTAACTCTTGGTTTGGATAGCTTAAAAGGATGCCCCCGTCGAGAATCGTTGGCAGGGATGAGAAGATGACTGAAGTCATTCGATCTAAATAATTTAAAAACTAATATGAGGTCACCCCGGAGCCTCCTATCGTGCAGTGGAAAGATTTTAAGAGATTTTAAACGGTTTGGATTACTTACATTCTTAAACTGTCTGGGGAACTTAGTGAAACTGCGCTGAACTTTATCTAAAATTTTAATGTCTGCTTTTAGGGAAGGGGATGTGACTTGGATACAATATTCTAAGTGCTGGTAGAGTAGCCGTGAACAACTTATAGGGATTTTACCAAGATTACGTTTAAAAAACTTGGTGTGTTGGAATCCCTTGGATGCCGCTATCCTGTGGTGTGAGGAGAAGTTTAGGGAGTGGTCAAGGGTAACCCCTAAATCCTTGACTAAATTATCTCGGGTGATGGGAGATGTATCTGGCGCTCTGAATAAATTGCCTGAAAATTTACCAGCGGAGAAATGTTTACACTTGGAAAAATTCAGAGGAAGCGCATTTGATACGGACCAATTATAAATACTCAAAATATCTGATTGAAGTTGCTCAGGATTAGTATTCCAAATCTTGACATCATCCGCGTATAGCAGGATGTTAGAACGAACAACAGCAGGTAGGTCATTAATATATATGATTAATAATAAGAGACCAAGGACGGATCCTTCGAGGACACCTGAGGTAATATTAACTGCTGGGGAGGTGATATTACCTAATCTTACACTTAGTTGCCGATTGGAGAGGAAGTCCTTAATCCAATCGAGGAGAGGCGGGCTAATCCCGAATGCTCTTAATTTGTTCAATAAATCAGAATGTGGTACTTTGTTAAATGCTTTGCAGAAATCAAAGTAAATGACATCAATTGAATAAGAGTACTCCAGCATTCTAGTAATACTATTGGTAAATGTCAGTAGATTAGTGAGGCAGGATTTAGAGGGCATAAATCCATGCTGAACAGGGTTAATGAGGTTGTTATTAACTATGAAGTTTATTAAGTAAAACTTAATTATTTTTTCCATAATTTTACTGGGAGCAGACAGGATGCTAATAAGTCTGTAGCTCTCAGCCTTAAATCTACATCCAGCTTTGTGGATCGGCCTAATATAGGCTAATTTCCAGACTGAAGGGACCTTGCCTTGTTTTAGGAAAAGGTTAAACAGATACGCAAGAGCAGGAGCTATCTCAGCAGCACATTCTCTTAGTACTCTCAAGTATATTTCATCTGAGCTTCTAGAGGAAGATTTTAATTTGAGAAGGAGATTACGGACAATCTCCGGGGTGATGAGGGGAGAAGCGGATAAAAGTAAGGGACTGGTGGTAGGGTTACCAACGAAATCCGTATTGAAGACGGATTGAAAGTATTAGCTGAAGGTGTTACATACTTTAGGCAAGGGAAAAAGAGACCCGTGAGAGTCCTTAAGTTGTGGAAGAGAAAAATATTTATTGTTATTAATTTTTATTTTTTTTAAATATTAAAAAATTAAAAATGTTTTTATTGTTTTAATAAATTAACAAATAATTATTTTAAATAATATAAAATAATTAATATTTAATGCTTAAACAATTAACGTTTACTTTTGTTTAGTAACATTGATAATATATTTTGCGCACTAGTGCGCGTATACGGAATTTATATCTACAATGTCTAGCAAACAGATCAGGCAGAATATTCGTGTATCTGTGAGGTGTCGGTACGTTTTAGGATTATAATAAGTATTTATAATTAGACCTTTGAATAAAACTGAAATTAATAAAGGTATTGGCACTTGCGTGGAATGCAGCCGGGATAAGGTTACTGTTAGAGATCGAGGGTCTTCCAAAGTGTTTACTTTTGACAACGTTTTTAATCAATATTCAAAACAGTCGGATGTTTATAACTCCATGGTATCTCCGATGATTAAAGAAATTATAATGGGTTATAACTGTACGATTTTTGCGTACGTAACTTCTATTTGTGTTTATTTATGGTTAGGTACGGACAAACTGGCAGTGGAAAGACCTTTACAATGACTGGTGAAAGATCAGATTCTTTGCGTTATGCATGGGAATCTGATCCATATACTGGAATTATTCCTAGAGTCTTAAGTCACTTGTTTGAAACGCTTAAAACGAAAGTAGGTTATTAATATCTGTTGATATATTATTAAGGATACGGATTTTTCGGTTCGTGTTTCTTTTATGGAAGTGTACAATGAAGAATTGTTTGATTTGTTGTCGATGGGCGATGAGATAACTCGTTTGTCAATTTATGATGATGTCAATAGGAAAGGTTCAGTTATTGTGAAAGGTTTACGTGAGGTGTTGGTGACTGATAAGGAGAATGTGTATAGTGTAGTCGAACGTGGATTAGCACGTCGTCAAACAGCATGTACTTTGCTAAATGCACAATCAAGGTAAGGCAAGTAATATATTATTTTTAGTCGTTCACATTCCATATTTACAGTTACTGTTCATATAAAAGAAACGAATGCAGTATCCGATGAAGTTTTGTTACGGATTGGAAAACTCCATTTAGTTGATCTGGCTGGTAGCGAAAATGTTGGAAGATCTGGAGCAGTTGATAAAAGAGCTCGCGAAGCAGGTTCGATTAATCAGAGTTTACTGACTCTTGGTCGTGTAATCACTGCGTTAGTCGAATGTAGTCCCCACATACCCTATCGTGAAAGCAAACTTACTCGTTTGTTACAAGTAGGTTATTTTTAAAACTATTTTTATAAAAGTATTTTACTCCTGTATTTAACGTAATTTTAAAGTCTGGCTTGGTTTTAGGATTCACTTGGTGGAAGAACAAAAACTTCTATAATTGCTACAATTAGTCCTAGTGCATCCAATGTAGAAGATACCTTATCAACTTTGGATTATGCACATCGTGCTAAAAACATTCAAAATCGTCCAGAAATTAATGCTCGTCTGAACAAAAATGATTTAGTTCGGTGTTACAACGAGGAACTTGAACGTTTACGTCGTGATTTGGATGCAGCACGAACCAAGACAGGTATATTCGTAGACGAAGAGAATTATCATGCTTTGCAAGCACAATTAATGCAACAACGTGGACGCATTGGGTGAGTGGTATGAGTTTAAAATATTTCGAATAATTAGTTTAATTTTTTAAATGTTTTGTGACATGCTGAAAAATGATTTACATATTTGTTTTACTTCGTCACATATGTTCTATGATTAGATTTTAAACCGAAACGCGTTATGTTTTTTTATTTTTGATTTGATAAACTTTTATTTGAAGGCTTTAATCGCTTTGTCACATGATTAACACTGACGTTTTAAAGTAACTTTGTGATATTCATTTTACATCATTATTATACACCAAGGGTACTTAAAAGGTTTTTTTAAATATATGTTTACCACATGTAGCCGTTGCACAGTTTCGACAATCTTTGTGAACAGTGATGCCGTTTATTAGTTGTGAAACCTCGTTAGTTTTTTTAATTTTGCTACATTTATCAAGTCATCGAAGTCGGTCGGCTGTAGAAATATAGAAATAATGACAGGATGACTACATCACTAACCAAATGAAATGAGTGATTGTATGTATCTATGATGCAGTCTCAGTCGAAATAATGTTAAGATTATCGTAAAGTACATTCATTTAAGTACGTTTCTAATCACCTTTTTTCTATCAGTGTTTGGGCGAGCTAAAATTATGATACATTGTGTTTCAAAACATTCCTTTATTACTTCTATATTTGTACAGCATATTAAGTTATTGACTGATTGTCTTATAAGTATAACGAAGTATCATGGCTGGTAGCCATCGTCGTGAGGGCGTCATTGTTCCCAAAGAATGACAAGCCTGTCTAATTTTGTCAAGGTTATTTCCCTTAGCCCAATGACTTGAGATACCTTTTAAGTGCCTTGAGTGTACGCTTGCACTCATCTGCCAAAGCAGAAGCCTAGTTATACCAAATTGTTTCTGCTGTGTTAGCTTAGGTGTTCGAGTGCACCTAGTCCTGGTTCAGTGCAATCACAAATTCCCGTGCATACAGAGGCTGCCGAACGGGTAATGAGAATGACTCTGATCATGCACTTGTTTCTTGTTTGTTTCGGCTACGCCTAAGAACTGCCAAGACTAAACCTGATATTTTGGCTCCGGATTATTCCCTGCTCACAAACATCAACTATGCTACCAAGTTTGCCAAAGCCTACTTAGCAGCTTCAAATGCTGTTCCAAACTGTGATATGGGAATAAATCAGTCTTGGAACAGTCTAAAGCAGAAGATTGATACAGCTAGTTTGGTACTTCCTCGTTTAATCAACGTTGAAGGTCCAAACTGGTTGTCCACCAATTCTCGTGATCTTTATGCACAAGCAAAGAAAGCTCAGAGAAAAAGTGAAGGAAAGACATTGCGTGCGGAATTTCGAAAGAGTTATGAAGAGGATGAGCAAAAACATGGGGACTCTGTAGCAGATGAGCTAGAGGTTTCTGCCCGCCATAACGATTGTGGAAAAGTTTACAAGAAATTGAATCAGCTATGCCGTGGTAACAAAGTTAAAGTTGGATCGTCTGGCATTTCTGACGAAGACTGGTTACTCCACTTTAATCAGACTTTAAACCACCCTGAAATCACTACAGGATGGCTGCAAGACCAATCCACGCTTGAGACAGTTTCTTCGGCAATTTATCCAATATCTGTTGAACCCCCCACTATCGATTATATGCGCATTTGTAGAAAACTTAAAGCTAGGAAGGCCGCCGGTTTTGACGAAATTCCTCCATATATCTTCAAATATGGTCCCTCGAGACTTGTTGAAGATTTGTATGGCATTATAACGGATTTCCTCGTGAATGTTTCCGGTGAATGTGATTTGAAGATCAACCCAAAAAATCAGTCATCATGTCGTCTCAAGCTCTTGATGCAAGGATTGTATTAAATTATGTTGTTCTCCCCAATGTAAAGGAATTTACGTATCTGGGCTCCTCAATTACTTCTGACGGTGGTTCATCCAATGAAGTAAATTGTCGAATTTGTTTAGCTGCTGCTGCGTTTGGAAAGCTTGTCGATCCACTATGGAGACGTAAATCCATCAACCCAAAAACAAAGATGAACATTTTCTCTTTATTGGTTTGCACAGTACTTCTGTACGCAGCTGAAACATGGACTCTTACAGGGTCAGAGATCAAGCAGCTTGATAAATTTGAAGCAAGATGTCTCAGATACAT
Organism: Cardicola forsteri; assembly: GCA_025895645.1. Lineage (NCBI taxonomy): Eukaryota > Metazoa > Platyhelminthes > Trematoda > Strigeidida > Aporocotylidae > Cardicola > Cardicola forsteri. Next base: position 60,077 of record JAKXYG010000602.1, on the reverse strand, counting down.
TTGGCACAACACCCATTTTGCATCCTCCGTATCAAGGGATTGGACGAAAAAGATTAGTAATCACCGAATTCGAAATGACCTTCAACTTCATGATCTTTCTTTATTGGTATCGCGACAACGAAGATTGCGCTGGTTTGGACATGTTCTTTGTAGAAATCCTGATGCAATCTCACGTATCGTAACCCTGGCTTGTCCAAATACCGACTGGAAGAAGAGGAAAGGAGGTCAAAAACGTACTTGGATGGATGCTGTTCGGGACGATCTTTACACAATCTTGACCGGCACTTTATCTTGGGAACAATGGCTAAGTCGATGGACTGACATATCCCTACACGCCTCCGAAAATCGTGAACAATGGAAAGGGATTGTTCGAGATGCTATGCGAATTTGGAATTAATGAAGATGTGGCATTGCCACTAACTTTTGTTGTTGTTGTTGTCCTAGATGAGCTACATGTAAGTGACAGTTAGGAATATCTTCATTGGAAATTGAGACTATAAGTATCACTTATCCTCATGCTTATTAGCATTCAAAGTTATGATACTTGATGCATTAAAATTTCTACGGGAAACGTCTAAACTAGGGAAATTTTTGTCACTAATGAAGTAAGAGTATGTAATCAAAGATTTCTGAGGTTTATGTTTAATCACCTAAAATGGTTGATGCGAAATGGATTTATGAGTGTACTTAAGGGAGACAATACTGACAACAAATTGAGCGGTTTTTTTTATTTTTGTAAACATTGACACTGACCAGGATACCGTTTATTAACCAATAAAAATAATTACTTTCCCAGTTTTGTGTGTACGAGGTCTTTTTCAAATATGGAAGACAATTGTTTAAGGTGCTGTGCAATTACATGAATAATGAGGTAACCATGTTTTAACTCATTTGTTTAAGGCTTGTAAATGGTTCATTATGAAAAAATTAATTAAGATTACAATATTACAATCGCTTTTCATTTAATTTTATTTTGCTTTAGAGAATTAGAAGAACGACGGGAAGCATTAGAGGAAGATTTGAATCAAATTAAAGATTTATTTGGCATTACTCAAGCAGAGTTATCTGAAGTTATTGAATCTAAAGAGAAATTGGAGAGTGAATTTATTGCTTGTCAAGCAGACTTGGTAGGTTTTTTAATATTTGAACCTTATCAAAAGATTTCGTTTATATGTAATTATTAACTGTTAATTTACTATATATATATATATAGTTTATTAATTACTATATTTCATGTAGATTTCATGTGAATTTTTATAACTGCATGAATAAAGTTAGATTTGGAACTCAACTAATGGAAAAGTTTTTAAAGGTAAATTATGTGGTTAGCGTCCTCTGACTTTTTTAGTAATTACATAAGTTAAAATAGGAGCTCAGTTTGAAACAATATATGGCACTACATTTATGAATTTAAAAAAATATTGTCCAGTAGTTAAGGTTGAGATTACAAACAACAATATTTCCTCATTTAATATTAAGAAGCTTAGATAAGAAAAAGATGTGGTATATATTATCAAGTAAATGTACTAAATTAAAGAGCTTGAACAAATAAATTAAACTGGAATAAACAAACTTAAAAACTATGTTAATAAATATTTTTAATCAAAACGTGATTCACAATCTATTTGAAAAAATATTAACAAAATTTTTAATAAATTAGAAGCAAATCAAATTAAGATGGATGCTAAAGAACTAAATAGTTACTTTACTTTAAACAACTCAAATATATCAGAATTTAATCAATTAACTAAAAATTATTAAACACCTATTATCAACTTTAATATTCAAAAATTAATTAATAGTTGTAAAACAAGCACTTTACCTGGACCTGATGAAATAAGCTGCAATTTATTAAAGCTCTGCATACCAGCAATTTCTCCATCATTATCTACAATAATAAGCAAATCTATTATGAATTGTGAAGTAGCGTATCTCACAAATCACACTTATTCCGAAAGTTTCTGTCCCATCAACCAATCTAGAACACTATCGCTCAATTGCTTGCACTGAGAAAACAATACTTAACGAACTTAAGTCAATATTGAACATTAGTAATAATCATTATCAATTTGCTTATAAAAATAATTATTCTACTCGACTCTGTAGCCAGTCTTGTTCATTACATTACTGAATCCCCTTGACAAAGGAAAATATTCAATATACTGCATGTTTCTGGATTATAAATCTGTTTTCAATAGTATATCAAGAGAAAAATTAATTCAATGTCTTCAACTACTTGAAACACTCGATCTCATCTTAAACTGGTTACGAAATTATTTCTCAAAAAGAAAACAGTTTACACAAATTGGTCGTAATAAATCAGAGTTAACAGAAAATAATAATGGAGTTCCACAAGGTGCAGTACTATCTCCGTTTTTATTTTCACTGTACGTACATTTATTGCAAGTGCCGAAGCCATCGCATTTGTTTAAATTTACGGATGATATGGTCTTGTGCACAAAAATTTTTTCAAATAATGATCTAAACGAATTGAAAATTTTATCAATAAAATTGAACAATTGTCTACTAACTGATCTCAATTTAAATTCATCGAAGTGGAAGTTGGTTAAATTTACAACGAGGCGTCCAAAAAAACAATGGTATTAAACAAAGCATTCAAATTAAATCATACAAGCATATGCACCTGTAACAAAATTAAGTATCTTGGGTAAACATAAATAGCATACTTACCTGGTGTGATCATGTAGAGCATATATTTATAAAAACCAAATCCTTATGCTTACTACATAAAAAAATTAAGAAAACTAAATGTTGGCAATTATATTACTAAATTGTTTGTTACATCATGTTTTTATCTTTTAATATTATATTGTTCACTTGTAATTTTTCCTGGTTTATTAAAACAGGATTATGTTATTTTAAAAAGATGCATATTTGTGGTATCAAGTATTCTATCGTATTGAATGTTATTGTTAATAAACATTTTAAATCTTTTATACAATTAACATCAGGGATTGAAAGTAATAACAATTACCCACTACACACAGCTTCAATGATATGGGATAACTTTAAAATAACTTTTTTTATTTACCCCATGTTTGACTCTACATTTCTAAATGGACAAAATATTGTTTTTGAAAACAATTGCAACTCATAATGATGTACTGCATTTTATATTATAATAAAAATATTGTATAAAGTATTGATGTACTGTGATGTCTATTTTATATTCTTATAACAAACTGGAGCATTGTCAAATACAAGTATTTTTCTCATCGTTCGGAGTATTTACTTTATTTATTTGGTTATTAGTGACCGAATGTTTTATGGAAAATATATTTTAGCGAAACTAAGCGGGGGCCCGTATTTAGTGTCGATGATAACACCCAAGTCTGAGTCGCTGTTGTAATAATAAAGTAGCATAGAATTTGATCATTTGAAAAACAATTATTTTATTAAAAAAAAACGTTGGTTTTGTATAATATGAGGTAATTACAGCATTAATGTTGTTTAGTTAATATAAAATTCGACTATTAAACAATATTAAAATGAAATTAATTATATAAAATAATTATAACATTTATATAAATTGCTTTTAATAATATGTTTATTTATATGTATTCGAAAATGACTTTGTTTGCATATTGTAAGATAAGTATATATTTAAATATTACATACTATATGGCGTTTATCATTTTTATTTATTACATTAACTTTGTAAAAATTATCCGGATATAAAGATTAATTTAGATAAAAGATTACTTTAATTGTGATGCAGGAATTTCTTGGTGTTTGTGTCCATATTTTTTAACAAAATTAAATTTTTTGTTAGTTTCTTTATTGTCCATCAATTATTGGTTACTCTAAATTGTATCATTTATTTTAAATGCTCGATTTTATTAATAGTAAAGAAAAACTGAATACTAAAAGATAATTTTCATAATCTTTTTTATAAAAAAAGAACAGTTTATTATTAAAAATGTTTCTCTTTAGGAACAACTGCGAGTTAGATTTTTAACAATTAAATCTCGTTTTGAAGAGGCTGATTATCTTAGAAAAGAACATTTGAATACTGAAATTGTTTTACGTGATCAAGCTGGTTCCTTGTTAAAAACGGCTAAATCTACAATATCCAATATTGATGGTTTACATGAAAAAATAGATCGTCTGTGTCAACTTGATCAAGATAATCGTACACGTTTGGGTGCTCTTCCAAGTAAATGGATTCCAGAAAACCTTTCCAATCCAATCAATTCTTTAAATTTATTGTCAAATAATATTTCCGAATTTTTACAATGCATTCGTGATACCATATGTAGGTTTTAATTTATTAAATTACTTGATTAAGGAATAATTTTAAATTGATTATATTTCAGAATTAATTAAGTTATGTGCTTGATTTTTGAGTGCATGGTGTGGGTTTAAATATTAGTTGCAATAATTATAGGACTATAAACCAGAGCCTTTTGGACCTTTTAACTTAACGTTAAGTTTGCTAATTTCACATCATAGATAAGCATTGTGAACGTTTGTGGACAGTCACAACTGTCAGTTGTTTTTTTAGGTGCAAAATGTATCTTACGTCCTTCACTAAAACAATAGACTGGGTATTTTTCTCCTAGTGGAATTATGCATACTAGACAAGTTAGAGGGTGGAGGCTTGATTTATTAATGATTCATCCACTATCTTGTGATCGGACGCTTTTTAGCTACATACTTTCAATGAGGACTTTAACTGTTCTCATGTTCTAGCTTTGTCAGTTTAGCAGTAGTATGTTGCTTCTATTATAGATGTTTTCAATAAGTTATTTATGTATCGGTTGTCGCGCACGCTAGAATGGTCTGCACTACTTGTTATACCTAGCATCACAGATAGTGATTAGTAGGCTATTGCTCTATCTTTATTTCTATTTCAGGTTTTACCTTTTTTCTAATGTTTCAAGAACCCCTTTATTCCTGAAAACGTTTAGTTCAATTCACATCCAACAACTTTTGCATAGGAATTTGGGATGCTCTGCGAACTTGCAATTAATGATTCTATCACCAACTTTTTTGGTTGAAAAATACTTATTGCATTTTAATTAACTGTAGTATTGGTTAAAAACTCAGGTTTAATTGTTTTCATATCTGCTGGAGTCATATTTTAAAGCAAAAGCTAGCATACACGAAATTTGAATGAAGCTGTTTAAACAGTAGGATAAATCAGTGGCGCAGTAGGTTTCAAATCACGACATTCGTGCCTTTTCACATGATTTTTGCAATGTAAACGAATTAGTTGATTTGATTTATACTTTTTTTTGTTTAATACGGAGTTTTAAATCTGTTAAGGTATTTTGATGGTTAATTATATGTGCAAATAACGAAGGTGTTGGTATCACAACTTACTTTTTAGAGATTGGTGGTTTTTTCTCAAATGTAACTTAAAATACAACCATTGTTAAATTTGAGGTGACAAAAATGTTTAAGAGAATGTTATTTGTATTTATTTGTTAGAATTTTATTGTAGAATTAATGATAACGGTCACTGAATTTTTGGATAATTAACTACATGTATGCATAACTCAATAATGTCTAAAAATTTGTATTATAAGCGTTGACAATTTAAAATTGATCCATTTTTATTTCTAAATGACTTTTTTAAGGAAATATAAATTATGTAAAAAGTTTATATTTTATCGTGTAGTCGCTTATAAATATTTGTTTTAAAATAGATAGATAGTGAAAATGTCATATTTTAGTCGACATCTATATGAATAATTATTTCCGAATGGTTTAAAAATGATAAATGACATGAAGTATTTCATATTTATTTTGAAATATATAAACAGCAAAAAATGGTGTAAAGTTTATGCAGTTTATAGCATTTTATAATAACTAATTCATATACTGGTTGCCAATTTAAAAAATATTGTTTAATTTACTTAAATGTGTAATGATTAAACAATATTAACCTTGTAATATATCATATTATTGAACATCAAAATGCAAAATATAGTACGTATGTAGTAGTTATTTATTTTTTCGGTTTATTATGTCATGATTCTGTAACAAGATTGTTTATTTTTGTAAAACGATTACCGATTAAACGAGAGTTTATTTCCTAATAAGACAGAAGGAGAATGGTGTAGTTTATTACTTTTTTCATGTATCTATTGTTTTTTGCAAAAGGTTTTGCGCAAACTCAACAAAATCGATCTATAACCGACCTAATCAACCTACACAATCAAATGGGTCACGATTTAGCCCAGTGTTTAGCTAGCGAGTGCATTGATGCTGCTGATCGGGCGGATGTATTTGCTCAAAACCAGGCCGATTTGTCACATAAATGTCGCCAGACAATTCTCACACCACAGTTTACACGACTCCGCGAGCATCATAACAATTTGAACAACGCAATGCAAAAATTACAACAGGGTCTAATGATGCAGGTTTGTCTGCTAGTGATTTTTAAAATTGGGTTTTACACTTATTTTTTAAACCCATTCGTTTTGAAGATCATGGGGCACGTAGATTCTTGGTATGGAAAATGCTGCATATGAAGGATTGGACTTTTTTCCGATTTTTACATAACTCGGTCATTGGAATTGTGCTTTCATTTTTTGCCGTAATGTTATAAAATGGCAATGTATTATAAATAGTACACATTGCTTATCTTGTACTCCAACCTTTCTCAATCGGATTTGGGACTGGCTATGTTGAAGTTAGGTTTTTAAGAATATTGGGGTCTCATTGTTTTAAGTGGCACAGTAGCTCTATTTCCGTATTGAGACGGTTGGTTTTGGTTCTCTGAACATCGCCTCCTTTGTAGACTTGATGAGAGAAAGAGTTTTTTTATTAATTGTCACAATTATTGCAAATAACATTGGATTCAATTGCTGTTGTGGGTGGAATAATGCCACGCGATTGTTTAATTAGTTCATTTGTCTTTTGTGTTTTGTTTACAGCACCAAGTTTACGATGAATCATCGAAGAGCATTGATCGTTTGATTTCGGAATTGGGCGATTTGACAACTCGCTCCATTGATTATATATCAAATCAAATTAGCAAAAAACATGAATTGCGAAAGGAATTAGATGGTCTTGACCATCGCAGTGCAGATCTATTTAATGTAAGTTTGTTTCTTGTTAATACATACAAACCTTTGTATGTTGACATTGGGTACTGATTGGTTTTGTGAAAGTTTCGAGTTCATACGGTGTGATTTTTGTATTAATGTGTGAAGTTAATGTCATATATACTTTTTTAGGTGATACTGCAGTAGGTGCACATAATGCTGTTAAAATCAATGTAGTATGAATGGTTATTTTTCTATTATTATTTAATTATATTGGGAGCACTCACATTTTACTGAAATGTACCCTGGATATTGATTTGGAAATATTGGTAAAAATGTTTTTATAACATTTTTACACTTATTAATAAATTGTACTTGAAACAAAAAACCGATAATTTAGATTATTTTAGAAAATAATGAAACAACTGATGTTTTGGCTTAAAATTGAATCATATTATGAAATGTGTACATATATTTTTTAACATTTTGGTTAGTGATATGATCACCTCTTCATTATCTTCCATATTTATATGACAAACAATCGACTTCGACAACTTGATGAGCGTAACAAACGTAGAAGAATAACAAAGTTTCTTGACTGCAGGATGGCATCCTTGTGATATAGCCACTGTTGGAAAAAACGCAAACTTTAGAGATTTAGTACTTTGAAAGATGTTCATGGATTTTTAAAGCTTTCTTTAAACGCTTCGGTCGATAACCAAATTACTAGTGAGATCTTGTGGAATTTCATTTTCCTAATTTTTTTCCCAATGACACTTTATTCTCTAAGCGATTAATTTTTTGTTTAAAATAACTGGGACGTTTTGTCATAAAGATGGAACATTTCAACTGTTCTCTGGTTTACTTAAAACGATGTATGTTTATTATTTGGTGAATTTGAGAATTCTTACATCACTCTCAACCAATCTCATTAAAAAATAAATAACTTAATGTTGTGCATATAGTACTAATTAAATTGCTGGAAATGGTTTTCCATTAATCTTTATGGGAATGTTAATAATCTTGAGGATTTCAGTAATGCTTATAAAGTCTCAATCTCAATAATGGTAATATTCCTGACTGTTCCTCCTCTACAAATAATATAAAAATAATGTAGAGGTGGCTACGTCACCAACCAATAGCATAGTGAATTTTGTTGTTGGGACTGTTTATTGGTATTATTTGTGTTTGTAGAAGTTGCACTCTACTTTAAAAGAACTGACGTCGGTATCGGAAGCCAAACAAAGTCGGGTGAGTTGTCTGATTTGATAAATATTGGATGATTTTGTGGAGAGCTTTTATGCATTTTATGTTTGTAACGTAATTTTCATGCTGACTTGTAAGCTCCGTTTTTGGAAAATATAAAGTGATAAATTATGACTGACTAGTGATCTAGTTGACTTTACGCAATTCTAACTTATACCCGATCAGGAGGTCCTGATTGAGGAACTGGTACTTTGAGTTTTGTGATTTAATGTTGAATATATATATATATATATATATATATATTGTACCAGGGTGGTCTAACCGTACAGGGCTCGGTTCGAACCTGGGTGGACATAAGGTTTGATCTCCACCACCGGCACCAAATATAGGCCTACATTTGGCTTCGTTTAAATGTCCACTCCTTAAAGATGTTTCTCATAAGACATTTAAAATACTATATATATACGGATAGTGACAAAACTGACTCCTATGTTGACCTACTATGATATTGAAATATGTGTAGCACTTGCTACTTATTTATTAATAAATACCTTAGATAATACTTTACTAATATATATACATTTCATATTATTCGCAAAAAAATTCTTAATATAATACACAATAACATTCGTTTTAGCAATAAAGCACAATACCACCATTATGAAAACTTAAAAACAAACACAATTGGTTTTTAAAAATAGTTTTGTCTACTAAAGTACATAAATATACAAAATAAAGGTAACAAACTTAATAATGTCAGTAATTTAAGTGATATCCACGCTCTTATTCAACTTCTACCAGTCGCTTTGGGTAGGAATCTATCAACGTACCAATATAGTCCTTCGAAATGCAATTTTTTACAACATGATTAATTTTCGCTTCCAATGATACGTCAGTTTCCATACGGTTTACCTCAAGTTTTGAAATACTAAAAAAGTTTTCAATTACATTGAGGTCTGGAGTAAGTTGAATAAAGAAAGCTTTTTGCTTTTCAAAGCTTTTGTGGTCTAAATAAGGAAAACGTATAGTAAATTGTACGTTATGTTAAAATGCACATTACCACTTTTGAACTATGCAAAGGAGCATTGTCTTGGATGATTGTTAAGTGTCCTGTAGCATTTCTGGACAGCTCGCTATGAAATAATTGTTTGAATATTTTTGCACAAATTTAGAGCTGTTTAAATCGCCACTTGTATGCATCCATCTTGGAGATTAATTGTACTTAATTGCAAAATATCTTTTTACACATGAAGGATGTGCAATTTTTATTGCAGTACAAGTCCATGGCTCATCTGTGGTGTATATTGATCTCTAAAATGACGACGGATAACAAAATTGATTTAGCAAACTCCACTCGTAATCTATGGGCACGACTAAGTGGAGGTTTCTTAACAGCCGCTTTAAAAATGAAGCCTTGAGATTTTATCCTCCTTACAATTGAATAAGAAAATCTTCTAAGTATTTGTTTTACATTCATTACTCGGTGTTTCTTAAGATGTATAATTATGAACTGATCATCTTGTTTGCTTGTCGAACGTTTTCTTCCAACTGTGGATGATCTGGGGCTTGTTCTATTGTTCAAAATGTTGTATACAGTTGAAATATCTATTTTTATGCATTCGGTAATTGTTTTAACTTTTATGCCCCTTGTATAAAAACATTTCATTTCATTTTCATTTTGGTTGGTGACGTGGTCACCTCTTCATTATTTCCCATATTTATATGACATAGCAAACGATCGATTTCGATGGCTTGATAAGCGTAACACAAATGTAGAAGAATAACAAAGTTTCTTGGCTGGTAGACGGCATCCTTGTGACGTCGCCACTGTTCGCAAAGATTGACGAGGCCGCCTGATTTTTTGTCAGGGTTATCTCCCTTAGCCCAAGGGCTACATACGATATACGTATACCTTTAGATACCTTTTAAGTATCCTGGGTGTATGTTCGCACCCACCCGCCGTAGCGGAAGCCCAGTTATACCGCTGTGCACTCGGACCCTGCTGTTATTAGTCTAGATCCCTAGGGGCACCTAGTCCAGGATGCACCACGTGGAGGACTAACAGTCAGGAATATCACCATCATTGGAAATTGAGACTTTATAAGCATTACTCAAATCCTCAGGGTCATTAGCATCCATTGATCTAACATTGATCTAATTCATAATCATGGGAAGATAAATAACGACACTGAGCTACTTTAATCATAAGTATTAAGTGCGCGGAAATAATTACAAATTTTGAAACGGAAAATAAAAATCGGCCTTGAGCTTAAATTATTGAGAATAATTTTATGATTTTTTGGAGAAAAATGTTTTCACATTGCTTGTATTACAATATGTTTAAAATAAATTAATTATTAATTGTTTAAAAATACAGTTTAAATTTGTATATATATGTATGTGTAGTTATTTTATTTTAAAAATTAAATTTTTTTTTAATAGTTATTTTTTATAAATAAGTTACATATTTAAAGATTTACTAAATTTTAACTAGAAAAAGTTTAGCATCGCATTATTAGCCTATGTATCAAGGTCATATTTTTTAAAATAATGTTCAATGATTTGTTTTAAAAACAAACATCTAATAAATTAATTGGAATTACATACATTGCCTACTATATATATATATATATATTAGCAAGTTAAATTTGTCGTCTTTTCATTATTTAATAGCTATGTAGTTTGTTCGTTTTAATGCGAGGTTGATAAAGGTTTTTATTGAATTTTGTACAATCAATAGGATCAAATAGTGTTCCAATTATTTTTGTTTATTTTTTAATCTGGATATGAAATAAAAGTTTGAGTGTTTGGAATATTTGTTTTGTATGATACCCACGCATCAAATCAGAATAGCAATGGAATATCGACAATTACCGGGATGGAAATGAACATCGGGTAGTCAACCAATAATTTGGACGGACATTGTAGCTTGTGAACTTGATCGTTTTATTTATGTTAAATTCAAACGAATTATTGAATTGGGAGTTCAATTGTTTGTTATCCTTTGCAGTTAATAGATTTCACACATTTTTAAATTGTATTTAGTTATCCGAATCTATTTCAAATGACATTGATAACTGGTCTAGTTGGTCTGGTTCATGTTCATCCCAACTCGAAAAATTGCAATCATCTTTCAAGTCAGCTCAAAATGCAAACATGCAAGCTTCTTTAGAATTTGATGTGTTGAGCAGCGAATGTACCAGTACTCATCTGCACAACATTACAGAAATTGCTCTTTTGGGCCAAACGCTTGAACATAAAGTGGGTGATTGTTTGGACAAAATGCATTTGAGCGCCACCGATTTTGCAGTCAACGGTTTGGGTTTGGATTTGCGCACGCGGGCCCAGGGATGGAAACAGCCGGTGGGCGAAGCTTCCGACGACCGTCATGCCAATAGTCAATTAAGTCGACTTGTAAATAGTTCGAAAGTATTTGCTACCAACTTCAATCGGCAACTCGATGCAGATTGTTCAACTATAGACAAATTGATTAAATCGTTTGATTCGAAAGTGAGTGAACTAATTTATTCATTTTTTATTTTGATCGGTCATGTAGTCTTTTGTTTATTATTTCTATATTCGTACAACATATTCAACAGTCGACTCCAATGGCTTGATAACCATAACAAACGTAAAATATAACGAAATACTTTGGTTGATAAACTGCATTCGTGTGGCCGCGCGATTTTTTGTCAGGGTTATCTCCCTTAGCTCAAGGGCTACATGTTATACGTATAGCTTAAAATACCTTTCAAGTACCCTAGGGGTATGTCTGCACTTGCCTGCCGTAGTGAAAGTCCAGTCATACCGCTATGTACCTGGTACCTACTGTTTTTATAAGATTGACTAGGCTATCTGATTTTTTGTGGGGATTATCTCCCTTATCCTATTTGCCGAAAGGCGCAACGACCGACTTTTGGGATGCTAATGATCCTGAGGATTTGAGTAATGCATATAAAGTTTCAATTTCCAATGGTGATATTCCTGACTATTCGTCCTCCACGTGGTGCATCCTGGACTAGGTGTCCCTAGGTATCTAGACTAATAACAGTAGGGTCCGAATGCACAGCGGTATAACTGGGCTTCCGCTACGGCGGGTGGGTGCAAACATACACCCAGGATACTTAAAAGGTATCTAAAGGTATATGTATACCATATGTAAAATTTGGGTTAAGGGAAATAACCCTTACAAAAAATCAGGCGGCCTTGTCAATCTATACGAACAGTAGCGACGTCACAAGGATGCCGTCTACCAGCCACGTTTGTTAAGCTTATCAAGCCATCGAAGTCGATCCTTTATATGTCGTATAAATATAGGAAATAATGAAGATGTGACCACGTCACCAACCAAAATGAATGAATACTTTAAGGTACATTTTAGATACTGTAAGTTTATACTTGCAGTTATCCATGAAGGCGGAAGTTAAGTTATACCGCTGTGCACTCAATCTCCACTGTGTTAGTCAAGGTACTTGGATGCACCTAATCAAGGATGCATCACGTGGGAATATAACTAATGGAAACAGATATTAGGTATTACTCAAATATTCAGGATTATTAGCGTCTTAGAGTTAACTTGGATTATGTCATTACTATGAAATGGACAATACTTTCTAGTCGGGATTAATGTTGCTTATGATTATGTGCACTGATACTTGTTTCAATGGACATTTGAATTTGTTAGGGTTTATTGAAGCAAAAAACCGACAAAAAATAATATTGTTACTTCCAAAATATAAGTATTTGATTATAAAAAAGTTAATATTATTGTAGTGTCGGGTTAGTCTAGCGGTACAGCGCTCGAATTTGGATTTCGGTGGGCATGGGTTGCAATCCTACCACCGGCACTAAAATACGGGCCCACGTTCGGCTTCGCTAAAATGTCTACTGCTGAAAGATGTTTTTTGTAAAACATTAAAAGTAATAAACGTTAAAAATAGAATATTTACTCAAAAATTGAATTTATTTAAAGTTAGAACAAAATAAAAATTTTCTTATTATATTTTTTATTTTATTGTAAAATGATTTATAAATACTTGCCGAGTTCAAAGATTGTACATTTTTGTTCAACGCTTGTATAAATATAATTACTAATTAATGTGCCCAAGTTTTAATGAGAATTATGGGGTTAATAGGAAAACATTTGTAGTTACTGGACACATGAACTTTTAGATCTTGAATTTACCAATAACTAAAGTGTAATAATTTTAATAAGTGTTTAAATAATTAATACGTTTTATTTATAATCGTTTTCAAAGGATTAAATTCCTAACGTTTACTATTTTCATTTGTACAATGCAGTAATATGTTTTTATATACAGTACTTAAACTGTAAAACGAGGCAATTTTTTTATTGAAAACAGATTGTTTATATATATATATATATATATATATATATATATATATATATATATATATATATATATATATATATATATACTGTTATAAAAATGACTTCATGAAAGTATTAAATCAATTAAAACGGAAATTGTTTTTCTAAATAACTATATATATATATATATATATATATATTGGAATATTCATGTAAGCAGTTAGTCAAAAAAATTCAGGATATATTGTTTAAAGATGCAGATGGTATTTTAGAAAGTAAACAGCACAGCATTTTTTCAAACAAATTAATTCCGTATTTCCATTTTGCTATAGATGTCAACTGGAGTATCTCACATCAAAGATGACTTGTCCAATTTACCAAAAACTGTCGAAAGTCGTCTTATTGAAGATGTTTTACATTACCAACCTACCGGCCAGACACCACAACGAACCATATTTTCCTATCCATCTGAACTGTCCAAAACCGATTCATACAGACGATTGTTGCGCGATTTTCGTTTGGCTAGACAACAGCAAAGCTTTGCCGAATTGGTGAACACGCCTTTCCCAGAAGACGATTTTTCGTTTACGGCCAATAGTGAATGGAGTGTGATGGACGAAGCAGATGAAGAAAAACAGTCGTCTTTGTTGACTAATGATTTTGAGGAAAATAAGGAAAATGTGTCTACCAATACTAGTGAATTGGTATGTTTTTATGTATTTTAAAGATATAAATTAGTCACGTTTTTTGTTTCGGTGGTATACATGTACACAAATAGACAGTGTGAAAATACCAAGTGATTGCATAAAAATGTAATTGTTTTATAAGACTAACTAAGATTTAGAACTCCTGTTAACTGTATTTCACTAAATTGTGTGAACGTGTGTGGTGACCTTATAGCTGAAATTAATATATGTATATATATATAATCTACTAGGATATTTTAAGTAATATATATATATACAGGGTTTAAAATGGTACTTGTCAGTGAACTCTTATTTTTTAATTTGTGTTATTTTAACTTGAAAGTTATATTTTTTTCAACTAAGTAATTATGCTAAAATAATATGGACTATCGATACTTAAAGTTAATTGTGTTTTCACTTTTTATAATTATAAATAGTTAAGTATCTTGGAATTTTTGGATAAATTGCATTCAAGTGGGTAAATGGTGATAGTCACACTTAAAAATTTTATACATATTAAGTTAAAACATAAAACGATTACGCAACACTAATTTCAAAAAAAATTTTGTTTACATAAGTTTATAAGTGTTTACATAACCCAGCACACGTCACTTTCATACACTATATATAAAAAAAATTGATCAGTTTTCATATTTTATATGTATTGAAAATTTAACATTAATTATGGTGTGAAAAGATCAAAGAATATTTTTAATTACTTTACCTTTCATTTTTTTGTTTTATTAACCTATCTATCATTAAAATTAAACTTTGACCTTGGCACAATTTTGAACATTTATCTTGTGTGATTACGATGAGTTTAAATAGTGGAAGCTATTTTTTAAGTGCTATAAATTACGAACAAATCAAAAAAAGTCATAATATGGGTTTGTCTGTTGAACAAATAGCGGAATTATTTTATATAAGTACGGAGAACTGTATACCGTGTATTAAAAGATCATACACGTCCAAAAACACCAGGAACAGGACCTGTACCATAACTAGGCAAACGAGATGACACGTTTATTATCACCAACTAAAAAGAAACAGAATGAAGCCAATTCAACAAATTCAAAAAGAAGAATTATTTAATTTTTCATATTCACTTATCCGTAATCGGATGAAATCGGCCAATCTGCAGTTAAGGAAAACGTTAAAAAAGTTTCCTTAACTGCAGAACAGAGAAAAAAACGTGTGGAATTTGCAAAAACGTATGAAAACCGTCAATTATGTTTTTGGAGATCAGTTTTTTTTACTGACGAGTGTGCTTTGAAGTATGAACCATGGGCAGTGCAGTCCACGGTCATCTGTGGTCCAGATTTTCTCAAGATAACAATTGCATTGTTAAAAAGTTGCCCATCCATCATGTCTTCATGGATATTTTGGAATTAAGTACGGGCAACTACCAAAATGGAGCCAAACAAGTAGCCATCTAAACAGCTCAGAATTTGTAGCTATTTTTAAGGAATTTTTCAAGTCTGAACTACGACAAAATGCTTCAGGGCATTTAGTGGTTGTTCAAGATAATGCTCCAGTGCATACATCCAAAAAGGTAACTTGGTTTTTATCATAATCTAAAAATTAACGGATTTTTTATTGTTTAGACGAAGGATTCTTTAAATAGCAAAAAGCTGAGCTTTGTTCAATTGCCTCCATATAGCCCGGATCTCAATGTAATTGAAAATTTTTCAGTTATCTTAAACGCGAGGTGAATCGGACGAAAATCGAGGCACACTCACCGAAAAATTAATTATGTGTTGGATTATCGAATTCCACAGGATTATATCAACAATAGTGAATGGAGGTGATCCACGAAGGTTAAAGGAAGTTAAAAAAAGCAGTGGCTATTTGTTGACTAATTAATTTGAGGACAATTAGGAAAAAATCTGCTTTACCAATACTAGTGAATATTTTATAATATAATTTATTTTAAAGCAAATAACGTAGTCAGTTTTTTCATGTTGTCGAAATGTGTAAATTCTGGGTTTTTGGTCTAAGCGTAAATTTGATAATGCTATTTGCAAAAAAAAATAATTGTTTAGTGTTTTGAATAACTGATATTGCTAATGTGATGTTTAACTGTATTTCACTATTTTGTGTAAACGTGTTGATGTGCCTTATAGCTGAAATTAATGTAAGGAAAGTCAATCAATTTCAATACTAGGATATTTTGACAGCTAATATATATATATATATATTATTGTAATCTGATTCTGATCTACATTATTACTAAATTATGCCTACAGTGTACTAATATGAAGCAGTGATTAATATACTCTCTAATATGATACCGCTGGTTTATAAATAATATTTTATTTCGGTTTATAGAACTAGATAAACTTACACTTTAATTTTTAATTGATCTATTTTAACAATTGTTAATGAGTCAATAATATTTTTTGCAGGATTCTGGCATCACATCGTTGAATCCAAACAAAGATCATGTAAGTATAATGACTAGTGTCTATTTATGTATATTTATTGTTCAGTAATAAGTATGAATGCACTGATTTAAAATTTGTACCGCAGTGAAGTAAAGTACTAGGTATATAGTTAAATGGACAGTCTAAAATTTTGGCAGGTTTATCTCTCTTAGTATGGTATACGTATACCTTAAGATACTTTGGGTATGTACTTACACTCACCCACCAAGATCGCTGTTAGTCTAGGTGCTTGGGTGCATTTTATCTAGGATGGGTCACATGGAATTAGAAATATCACCACTGTTGGAAATTGAGACCTTATAAGCATTAGTAAAATCTTCAGGATTATTAGCATCTCAATTCATATATAATTCTACCAGGAAGAGAAAATTGTGTTTTTGTAATGACTTATTTTTTAAATATTGATTTTGAAATTTTTTAATTGAAAATTTGAGCTTGACTATCGCATTACAAACACGTTACATAAATAAAATAGAATTTTTGTGTTAAATGTTTCTGTTATTTTAAAAATACAAAATAATGAAGGGGTATCGAATTGCTATAAAATGTTTCTAGTTAAACACATTCAGTCAATAAATTAGCAGTAAAAATAGTCATCATTTTTGTGATACTTCTCTTTATAACAATATTGTTATGGTAGAGTTGCCGGTTTTCTGTTAATAATAACTTGGCTGAAATCGTATCCCAGTAAACTAGCTATCTGGTGCTTTAACCAGCTCCGATATTTAGGCTAACTAACAAAATTACCCAAAGGTGACCATGATTTGGTCAGCGTTGTCTGCCTTGACCTAAGTATGATATCGATGTATTTTTAAATATTTTCTAAATATTCTGGAAGCTGTTTTTTCTTTTTCACTGAAACGAAAACCTCTGTGCTTTCAATCCTTGATCCATCTAGTTTATGTCATATTACAGATAATTGGAATTATTAGCATAATCAGAAATTCAGATTTAATAGGTACTGTTTAGTATTATGAGGATTATCAACATCCTTTACAGATTATAAGATTTAGTTTTGTTTTATCTTTTGCAGCTTGGTTTAGAAGAGGAAGAAGAAGGCATAAAAACTTGTTTTGACAATAACGAATTGTCTAAACCTGTTGCTGTAGATGTCAATTTGACTCCGAAAGTGCTGAACTCGAAACATCGTCGAAAGTAAAATGATCGGTAGTTGACATTGTGATTTATCAAATAACGACAACAATAATAATAATTTTAGGCTTATGGTGTATGTGAATTTTATGTTATTGCGATTTTTTGTTTTTCTGTAATTTATATACTACTGGTTTTATAAAAAATAAAATACGACACGAAAATACTGTTTGTGAATTCGTTTTTTCCAAGTTGAGTACTTTGGATTACATTGGTAGATTTGGTTTGAAAAATAACTTTCTTGTCTGTTGAGCAAACATAATTTTTGTTAAAATATGAAAAATTTTAGATAATTTTTTAAGAAAAAGGATTGATTTAGTATTAAATGAGGATTACAAATTAAGTGGTTTAGCTGGATTGGGGCCGTACAGACTTACCTGCATTACTACTGTTAACACTACGAAATCCAGAATTAATACAACTCTAAAACTAATTAGTGTTGAAAACCTAGTTATTAAACTATAACATTTATAGCAATTACATAACATGCAATAAAGACGTTAATTTACTTATAAAACGTACAGTATTTATGTGATAATTAAAATACAAGTATAATTTTATAGATATATATTGTAACCCATAAAAAATACATAGCTAAGGGGGAAGACCGACACCATTCTTAGCATCTCACAGGTGGCGGATAGTGGAATGACCTTTAGCAATAAAGGTTAGTTGTGAATAAGGCTGTGCCAAAAAAACAGCCGTGGACCAAACGGATACTCAGGCGTTAAGGTCGTTAACGCGTTGACAAGAAGGCGACAAAGGTTATCGGTGTCACCCTGAGTATTATCACCAAGCAGCCCTATTTAGGGACAGCACTGCTTGCTCACTCGGAGAGGGGCCTAGAAAAGGGTGGTTTAAAAATTGCTCGTCTTCTCACCAGGATGGCTGACCGCGGCTAACTGGTTTATATACTCGCGGTCGAAACTATCAAAATCAATTAAAGGCCGTGGTCAACAGGGCAGATACTGATGACCAAATTCAAAAACACCATTCTTAGAGCTCAAACAAGGCAGAATGTGACCTGCGACGCTACTGCCTGCTCTGTGAATATTACTCGCGATAATGCACCGGTTATTAAATCTAGGATTTGCCCATTAAAACCAAAATGTCCACTTAACGTTGGCTCATGGAACATGCGTTTATTGTCGACACTGGCTGCGCAAGATTGTGTTGCTGCTGAGTCTAACCGTTACAATGCTACTATTCTATGTGTTCAAGAAACCCGTCATTCAGGAACTTGTGCTATAAAATTACCTTCAGGATCAACCTTTTGGCCTTCTCAATGTGATGTTTCTGGACCCGCCAAATGTGGTGTTGCGATCATTACGTCCTCAAGTGCGACGGAAGCTCTTATTGATTGGTGCCCTATTAATTCTAGAATTATGACCGCCCGTTTTCAGACTGGCAATTTAATTTTAGGTATAGTAAATGTATACGCTCCCACATCAAGTCACACAGAGTTAGAAATACAAACATTTTATGAAGTATTGGCGGCCACAACAACTAATTTAGAAAATAAATTGAATTTTGTAATGATAATGGGGGTTTTAACGCTAGGTTAAGTGCTGCTTGCTGCTCAGCAGTTGGCAAATGGACGACTAGCAATAGCAATTGCTCAAACTATGACTACCTTAGTACTGATGGGTTACAACATGATTTAGTAGTCACTAACACAATGTTCCATCATCATCCGCGTCACTTAACCACGTATAAGAGACAAGATTACCGCTCACAAATTGACTATGTTCTTGTCTCTCGTAACTGGTTTTCTTCAATTAAAGACGTGCGTAAATTCCACGGCTGCTGTACTGGAACGACAATTGGAAGCGATCACGGGTTATTAAAGTGCACACTCTCACTTAAATTTCGATCCAAACGAAAACACTAATCGCCCAGACTATAAATCTATTAAAAATGCGTCCCATATTCAGGAATCATTTGAAAAACCATATGTAAATGCTGGTCCTTCAATAAATAATAACAATAAAGTAGAACATAATTGGAACTTAATCACATCTAAACTAAATGAGGCCTCTAGGTTATTACCCAGGAAACTCAACATACGATCAACATTTTAGATTTCCAACTCCACAGATGTATTACGAAATGAATTTTTGAACAAAAAACCAGCACAGAAAATTGAATGGAGACAAGAAGATACAGGAATATATAACGAATTTCAATAATGATCAAGAGAATTATTGGTCGCATGTAGCTGAGGAATTAGAGAATGCTGCAATGCGTAACAATACTCAAACCTTATTCAAGAAGATCAATGAACTTTGCAAAGGACATTCTTTCCAAAATCAACACTCATCGGCGATCTCTGCAGATCAATGGACATCACACTTTGCGAAATTACTTAATCCCATCAAACACGAAACGGCGAAGATTTCCAACCAACTCCATACACAACCCCCCCCCCAGATTCCTCATACGTAGTTTCGACAGAGTCCATCTCACACGAAGAAATTATCTTAGCATGCCATCAACTGAAAGATGGGAAGGCTACAGGAGTAAATGGCATACGAATATAAGTTTTTAAGTATGGCGGGACAAATATTATTCAAGATTTATATTTCTTGGATAAACTCCATTTGGAAAGAAGAGAAAATTCCAGAAGCATGGACTCAAGCTATTATAATCCCAATCCATAAGAAAGGAGACACAACTGACCCCGCTAATTATAGAGGAATCAGCTTACTTTGCGGGGCTTCAAAAATTTTGGCAAATATTATCTTACGCAGGATCCGTGGTGAACGGGAGTGTCGAACACGAGCCAACCAGGCTAGATTTCGTCCTGGGATGGGATGCGTCGATCAAATCCATACTGTTCGTAGAATGTTAGAACTTCGTTCGCGATACCAACAGCCTACTTATTGTGCATTTATAGATTATTCAGCCGCCTTTGATTCTGTTGATCGCAACCTGCTGTGGAATCTTCTTATTGCCAAAGGAATTCCTGCCAAGATTGTCAACATTATTAAATCGTTATACACGTCGTCAAACGCAGTAATACGGAATAGTGATTCTTTAACAGATGCAATCTACATAAATTCAGGTGTTCGCCAAGGATGTGTTTTAGCATCCACACTTTTCAATTTTGTAGTTGATGACATTTGTGATGAAGTGTCTCAGTCATTTGAGGGCTGTATAACTCATGATGGTCGCAAGATAGCGGATCTTCAATATGCAGACGATGCGGTTCTTATGGCAGAAACCGAAGAAGATTTGCAAAATGCGGTTGAACTTACTCAAAAAGCCTCAGAGAAATACGGTTTATATCTTAATACTAAAAAACAGTGGTTTTAGCTAACGTCCCCTTTAGAAATCCAATCACTGTAATGGTATCCCACTCCCTGTGGTTGATGAATTTACCTACCTAGGCTTGGTCATAGATAGTAAAGGATCCAGCTCTTCAAAGATTCGGCGTCGTATTCGCCTCTCTGCTGCAGCCTTTGGGCGTTTAAGTAAACCTCTATAGGATTGAGTAAAATTACGAACATAAAATATGACTTCTAATATATTTTAAAACGCAAAACATTTAATTCTTAGGGTTAATAAATCGTTTTATATATAATTTACTACAAAACATTAAATAATAAATAAGATGGCTCGTGTTTGTAACCACTTAACTTAGGTGTTTAGGTATGCTTTTGGTTAAAATGTCGATATAGTTTTATGTAATACCCAATTGAGATCGGTTAAGTAAACAAAATCAAATTTAGCAATGTCCAACTTAAAAAAATGATTATGTGCATCTTGATTTAATCACCTATATATCGTCAATGTATTATATTAAAATTGACTGATGTTAAGTGCGATCTTAATAATTAGTTTTAAATTAATTTCCTGCATTTCATTGCTAGAAATGAATGACCTACGATTACTACAACAGTAATGAAAATCACATGACCGTATCAGGTGACACATATTCTTCTTATTAGGTTGGATTGCGTTGAATGCACTAAACCGGACAAAAATAAATATTTAACTGTTAATAAAAGTAATACAATTGGGTAGAATGAATGGAAAGGGTTGCTTATACTTTACATACATCAGGTCAAATGATGTTTTCTTTACAAACGACGTCGATCCTTATAGAACCTGAGATGGATATGTATAATACTAGTGTTATTTTGAGGCAATAATACAGTGATTTCAGGGTTCTAAAGTAACGGCAGCATTAAATATCCGATTTTGGTTACTTATTCGAGCCTGTTTACCCAAGTTTTATCACACGCGTAAACTTAGGACATCAATTAGATAATCAAACAATTTCCCATTTTACTGTTATTCTAACAATCGCACATGTTCCTCAATTTTTGTAATAAACAAAAAACAAACACAATATAATAAAATTTATTTGGATTACACTACAAAAAATACAAAATAATTTATTGTCTGCATAATTATTCACCAAAACTAAGCCCACTTATACAAAATACAGTGCCATTAATTCTTCTTCTTTTAAACGGGTCAACGTTTCTTCAGGGTTTACAATTTCTAAAAATTAGGTTAAATCTCATCGTACTGTGGCCCAATTTTTACCGAAGATTATACAAATCCCTCGTTGTGACTTCTTTTTCAAATTTGTCACGGGCGTATATCTGAATTTGGGAAATAGAGCATTTTTGCATAAATAATAATTTCAACTCAAATTCCTCCTCCTTGGATAGCCTTCTCCTGACAGGATCAATTGCAATTTCTTCACTTGAGCATGTGTGTTCGTGCTTCAAATTCCGTTTGGCTATAACATATTTATCGTTCTTTACTTTAATCGTGCTAGACAATTTTAATTTTTAATTCTACAAAAAATTACATAAAAATGAAGCTACTTGGTTTTACAAAATCCGGTACTTTCAGATTCTCGCTTTTGGTAAAAAGTGTATATGTAAAAAATTTTCTTGTATGGAGATCCTTTAACTCCTCCATGGTTTAGTTCAGATCCACAGTGATAAAACTCACTATTGGTATTTGTTTTAAAAGCGTGAATAGCATTTTTTACCTTCTAATTGAAATAATTACGTTCAGTTTGTTCAGTCCAGTCTGTCCAGTTTAGTCAGGTGCACCAACTAACGCCATTGCAAAATGAGGCAAAAGCAAAAAAATTTACATTAAATAGTGCTCAAAATATCCAATTACAGCTTAACTAGAAAATACACCAATCAGAGAACAGAACCCACATTTAATAAAATTTACTCAAATTTCGACCAATTAAAAACAATTAAAAATTGTATGACGTACAATAATTACCGTTCGGGGTTAGTACCTTAGATTTTAAAATTGTCCGCATAAAGCAAGATGTTAAAGTGAACAACTGAAGGTAGATCATTAATAAAGAGAATAAACAAGAGGGGACCTAAAACAGATTTTTGAGACACCTCTGAGGATATATAACAAGAGGAGAAAAAATCAAATCCAACACAAACCTTAAAGCTATAATTTAAAAAAAATATTTTATCTATGCTAAAATAGAGCCAATATTCCCTACACCCCTCCGTTTAAAAATAAGAGATTGTAAGGGACTTTATCAAATGCTTTGGCAAAATCAAAATAGATGACATTAACAGACTTGTGGTTATCTAGCATTTCTGTGATGCTATTACAGTAGGTGATTAGGTTGGTAAGACAAGCCTTCCTAAGCATAAAGTCATTCTGGGTAAGATTAGCTATGTTGATCTTGATTTTGCTAAAGTGGAGAAGATGCTAATTGCCCTATGGCTTTTAAGTTGAAACCTGCACCTTGACTTATAGATAAATCTTATGAAAGCGATCTTCCATATAGAGGGAATTCGGTTAAAAAAACTAATAGATTGAAAATGTGGGTCAGAGAAAAGGCAAGAATATTCGCGCATTTTTTCAGAATTATGGGATAGACACCGTTAGCTTCACAGAACTTAGACTTGAGGTTTTTAAAACAATTTAGGACTGTGAGACTATTAGAGGTTAGAGGTTGTATAGCTGAACTGCCGGTAATAGAGAGAAACTGGGTACAAGATGGGCCTGGAATACTGAGTTAAAATAATCCCAAAACAGGTCGCAGCTAGAAAGTCTAGAAGTCATGCCTCCTTGTTGATCTTTGAGGCAATGGTAGAAATAATTAGATTTCCGCTTATTACTAATGTACTTAAATAATAATATTTTGTTAAACTTAACTTTATTTAGGAGCTTATGCTCTGACAAATCTAGTGCATTTGTTACCGACTTCTAAATAAGTATAGTGGAAACAAGGTACCATAATAGCTTCCCACAAATAAAAGGCCTTGTTTCGCTCATGAATTAATCTACAAATGTTTTGGGGAAGTCTGGGATTGGTATGATTGGAGACTCTAAAACGGACAAAAAGATTAACTTTATTATTAATTACCTTGATAAAGAAGGAACAGGCTTTCTCAAGATAATAATAATATTAATAATTTATTACTCAAAAAAAGTTTTTACAGTATTGCATTTTTGAGGTACAAACCAATTTACAGGTCTGATCTTAGGGGTAGCAGATAAAAGAGTGTATCTATAGCTATAGATTCATTAGAGAAGACGAGATCGAGGCAAGAGAGATTAGTGCCAGATCTATCATAAAACTATCAATATCAATATCCAGCCTAAGGGAGATGAGTTTAGTTATAGGTAGCGTATGGTGGGGGGGGAATAGGAGGCTTAGATTGTCTCGCTAAGCGTTCTGATAAAAGTAGGTTTTTCGTAATTTTAATAGAGGTTCGTTATTTGAGCTTTGGGGGAAATAATTTCTTGATATAACGAGTTAGATAGATTGGATACCAAAGAGATAATTAGCTCGGTTTTATTGGAAAAATTAGAGAGCTTATCCTCCAAGCTGGATAAAAGGTTAGTAACCAAATCAATCCTCTAGAGAGAGGATAGAGTGACTATCTGTAACTAAATGCAAAATGTTGTCTAACTTATCAATCTTGTGATCGGAGCTGAAAAGTAAAGTCTGCAAATCAATTTTACAATTGCAATCCATGCAATTATAATCTAGAAGACTATTTGCGAGTTGCGTGTAATGTGCGAAAAACAGTCTAAAACATGCCTAGTGAAACCAATTTTTACATTTGGCGCAGAAAATACCAAGCTTAACAAATCTCTTGTACCATTAAGGTCACAAATAGACGAACTAAAAGATACCATTTCTGAGTATATAGCTTCGTGTGAAAATAAAAAATAAGTTAAACAAAATTTATCGCTGGGAAAAGACCGGTGATAATTTTTTGAAGGAGGTTAAATATTGGTGTGTAGGCACAATACACAAGTAAAATGCACAAAAACACGAACACTCAAAAAACAATTACCAAAAATACACCAAAAATACAACAATTAATATAAATGGCATACACCAAAAATACACAAAAAAGTACCCAAAATGCAACACAAAAAACACAAAAAGTGGATACGTAACAATTAGCAAAAATGAAAACAAACAACTTTTGATCAGTACGTCATGCAAGCGTTTCACACGGATTCACCTCACAATTTATTCATAGTGATTGATAGTAATTAATAACCGTTTGTGTTAACATTCAATAATAAAAAACTTTTAAAAATAAAATTAAGGCAACTTTTAAATCTGTCAAACCTGTGTCAACTTTTGAATCTGTGCAATACGCTTGCGTGACGTTACGTTCGCTAATTGTTGTTTTTTGCGTTTTGGTGTTTTTGTGCTAGACGTTCACTGTGCGTTTGCGCTTGTGCATTGTGCGGTAACACATAGCACTTTTGTGTTCTTTTACACGATTATTTCTAACCTATTTTTAGTAAAAGATTTTGTTTTTATCTGTTTTATATATTTATTATTTGTTTGTTTTCATAATGAACTTGCGTCTTAGATTTTTTCCAGATATGTATGCTTCAAATCCTTCAATTTGTGGCCTAGAATAATACAAGAAAGCTGTGAAGGTTGACATCCTTTGTGCAACTTGCTGTAAATGTTTTTATAAAGCGTGTTCTGGTTTATTTTCAGGACACTACATGCAGTTAACCAGTAGTCCGCTTGACTATTTATGTATAGACAGCGGATATGAAACAGACCTTTAGCAATTGCCTCTTGCCAACAACAGCAAGTTGGATAAAAGCACTGATTTGGCTATCGATCCCAAGGGGCTCTCCGTCAAGTTATACGATTTTGAAATTGACGTAGAAATCATATCTTCTTCTTTATATACTTTAATTGCTAAGTTTTTTTATTTCATTACAAAGACTAAATTTATTAATTCCTTAATAGATAAACTCTCAGATTCGGTTCTAGGGGAACTTAATTCCTTAAAAACTAATATGTCTAACTTAAATGCTTCTTCCATTGCTACTAAAGCAGTTTTAAAATTTTCCTAATAAGAAATGTTTGCAGCTGTTAAGCATCACGTGAAGGATTCTAAACGTGTTTAATTGATCCCATTAAAGCATGACTCCATCGGTACATTAGATTTTTGGACCCCACCCCGGAGTCTCTCTTCTCTTTCAATACTCCACCGCTTTCGACTGTCATCCCCATTACTCCCATTCACTCATGGATTAAGATTTACCATATAAATGCCTTAAGTTGCAGAAACAAATTGTTAGAGGTCCAAGAGTTAGCAGTTTCTACCTCACCTCACATCATAGAGATCTCTAAAACTCGGCTCTTAAAAGATATATTTGACAACTAAATAGCGGTAAGTAGGCATAATATTGCTAGGGAAGTTTCCACAAAGGTGGTTGTATCTTATGAGTTAGAGAAAACATTACCCATTTTACACTTTCCTCCCTTTACTCCAGTCAACGAAATGGATATGACCTAGTAAACCTAGTTTTAGGTCTCATACCTTATGCTCCCTACTCTATCACCCTCCGTCACTCACAAAGGCTTTAAATAAAATGTTTTGAATCTGTGCGATACGCTTGCGTGACGTTACAGATCAAAAGTTGCTTGCTTATTGTTGCTATTTGTTACCCGCTCATTTGTGTCATTTTTGTTTTTGTTTTTTTTTGTTAAAAGTTGTGTATATCTATTTTTGGTGTACTTTTTGTGTGTTTTTGGTGTATTCTGTGTTTTTGTGCGTGTTGCTTGGCGTCGTGCTTAAACACTAATATTTTTTATCTCCTTTAAAAGATTATCACTGGTCTTCTTCCAGCGATAGATTTTGTTATTTAATTATTTTTCTCAGTTTGTTTTTGTATTTAAAGCTGATTTTATTCAGACATGGTGTTCACTAGTGCATCTATCTGTGGCCTCCAACGGTGCAAGAGATCTGTAAAGGTTGGCATCTTCTGCGCAGTTTGCAAAAACTGGTTTTATAAGGCGTGTTCTGGACTGTCTTCGGGACATTATTCGCAATTAGCATATAGTCCTTTGGATTATATTTGCATGGATTGCAGATATGAAACTGAGTTGCAGGAGTTGCAGGAACCATCTTCCAGAATTGTGCACAGGAGTGATAAATTAGATAAAATTTTACATTTAGTTAGTGACAATCCCTTTTTGTTTATTAAAATTGAAGAGCTTGACACTAAAATAAACAAGGTTACTAATCTTATAACTATCTTGGTAGATACAGTCGCTAATTCTTTTTCGAAAACCGAGGAAGCCATCTCTTCTTTTTCCAAGCTATCCAACTCTGTAGCCAATGACATCTCTTCTCTCAAAACGTTAACCTCTGATATCAACTCCTCTTCTGTGGTGGCTAAATCAGTCCTTAGACTATCTCAAAATGAGATTCTTGAGGGAGCCAAAAACTATGTTAATAGTATTAAACGTGAACGTAATCTTATAGTTAGGGGAGTCAGCTCTGACATAACCAATTACATAGAATTTGTGTTAGATATAGTTAAAAAATGTCATCCTGAAACAGATAACTTTTTAATAGGTAGACTATCATGTAAGAGAAAACACACATCTCCTCCAATCCTTGTCTCTTGCTCCTCCTCTACTGACAAGGATATAGTTCTTAATAACTGGACTAATGTTAAATTTCAATTCAAAGGTATAAAAGTTACGAAAGATCTTCCCTTAGCTAAACGGATAGCTAGACAATCCAAGCCCCTCATTCCTGCCTATCATGCCTTGCCTATAGTAAAACTCATCCCACTTAGACAGGAGATTGATATTGATTGTCAGGATTTTCGACAAGCACCCCGGAGTCATCCCCGCCCCCCAATTCTTTATCGACTAAGACAATGCTCCCCATTGCTGCCACACCCACTTCTTTAAAAATTTACTTCACAAATAGTCTCAGCCTCTATAATAAATTAGATGAAATTCGGCAGATACTCTCTTCTCCCTTTCCCCCTCATCTCCTTGGTATCACGGAATCCTGGCTCACAGATGATATTCTTGATTCTGAACTTTCCATGGATGGTTACTGCGTTGTACGACAGGATTCTAGGAGAGGTAAGCAAGGTGGTTGTCTTTTCTATGTAAATGAAGATTTAGCTTTTTCATTAATCTCTGTCCATCCAATTTCTCATAAAACTGACTATGATTTTCTTCACTTAGTAGTTGGGTCTTCCACTTCTAAGACTCTATTCTCCCTGCTTTATCGCTCTCCTACGCTTACCCATCAATCTAATATAGCACTTATTGATGATATTAAACACATCCTCACCCTACCATATAAGCACTTTGTAATGATGGGCGATTTTAATTGCCCTTCTATAAACTGGGCCTTCCCGTCTGCCTCAGTAATTTTTTTGACTCACATCTTCTGGAGCTTAGTGCTTCATATGGATTAAAACAACACGTGAGATTTCCCACTAGATATAGGATTGGTTATACTCCTTCCTGTCTAGATCTCATTTTCTCTAATAAACCCGATAACATTAATATGTTACCTTATCTACATCCCCTTGGTAAGAGTGATCATATTATTTCGGCATTTGAAGTACACGTCCCGTGCAATGTCCCTGCTACCTGTGATTCCAAGCTTAAACCTATACCGGATTTTAGGAAAGCCGATTTTAGAGGTCTCAGGGTCTTTTTATCTAAAATAAACTGGGAACATTTATATTCTAATGATGTTGACACATCCTACTCTTATTTCATGAATGTCTTAGAGGAGGGGGTTAAATCATTTGTTCCTTTTAGAATCCCAAAACACACTAACCCCAGACTTCCAAGGTATATATGTAAATTAATTCAAAAAAGGAATAAAGCTTTTTATCTGTGGAAAACCACTAAGCTTTCCTGTTTTCGGTACTCATATATTGACATCCGTAATGAAAGCAATAGGCTCATTAGAAGACACAAAGCTAAATTACTTCATAAGCTTTTAAATAGAGCTATGCTTAATAAAAATTATTATTTAAGTTTATTAAAAATAAGCGTAACTCCTCTAATTCTCAACCTAGCCTAAAAGATCAACATGGTTCCTTGCTTTCAGGACCTTCTACTTGTGATCTTTTTAGAAAATATTTTAACTCTGTTTTTCAATCTCCACAATCTATCAGGCACCATTACAGCTCAGAAATTCCGTCTATTCAGCCCCTAATAATTAAGACTTCTACGGTCCATACTGGTCTCTTAAATCTTAAGTCTACGTCTTGTGGAGCTAATGGGTTATATCCAAGGGTGTTGAAAGAATGTGCTGATATTCTTGCCCCTCACCTTGCCCATATTTTTAATCTTTCGATAACCATAGGGCAAATTCCCCCATATGGAAGGTAGCCTTTATAAGACCTATTCACAAGTCTGGGTGTAGATTCAATCCTGATAGTTATAGACCTATCAGTATCCTTTCCTTTCCTAGCAAAATCATGGAAAGGTTTGTAAGATCTCATCTACTTGAACACCTTATCAGACTTAACATAGTTAATCCTGCTCAACATGGCTTTATGCCTAAAAAGTCGTGCTTAACTAATTTAATTACCTACACGAATAGCATTACTGATCTACTTGATAAACACAGGTCAGTGGATGCTATTTATTTCAATTTCGCAAAAGCTTTTGACAAGGTTTCGCATGAACTCCTCATCTCTAAGCTTATCCGTATAGGGTCAGTATCTAATCATCTTCCACTCAATAAGGCTAAATGTAAGCACATATCATTTGGTAAATGCTCAGGCAGGGTTTTCTCCTTAAATTCTCAGACCATCATTTCAGTAAAAGCAATTAAGAATCTTGGGGTCATTCTAGATTCTTCTCTTACATTCTCTGAACATCATCATAAGGCCACCCAAAAGTGTTATAGACTAGTTAAGTTTTTTAGAAGAAATTTGGGGACTGTTTCTCCTCAATGCCTTCGTTTACTTTATATGTTATACTTAAGACCTCATTTAGAATACTGTGCCCAAGTCACAGCCCCAGTCCTTAAATCAGATGGCTATAGACTTGAAAAAGTTCAAAGGACAATTACTAGATTACCTCGCGGCTTCAAAAATCTATCCTACCCTCAAAGACTTGAATCCTTAAAACTGTTTCCCTTAAGTGATAGGCGTCTCCGGGGTGACATGATCTTGACATATCAATTATTCAATTCTGGCTCCTATTTGCCCTTTTTTGCATTAACACAAAACTTACTTAGGGGGCACAATCTTAAGTTGACTAAGCCCAGGGCTGACTCTAGACTGAGGTGTCATTATTATTCTCATAGAACAGTTACTCCATGGAATAGACTACCTACCAAGGTAATATCCACATCATTACTTCCATCATTCAAAAAGGCATACGATAACTAAAAACTTTCTAAATTTACATAAACCGACCTTTCTGTTTTTCAGCTATCCATTTGTTTCCATTTATTGTTATTGTTCTTTTGATACAATTCCGATAATTAGAACCGAGGATCAAAAGGAGTTTTACTCCTACTTAACTCGTGTATTCAACCTGTAACCTGTAAGAATATCAACATCTCCTTTCTAAACCTTTCAAACACTTTATCTTCATGCGGGACTTCAACTGTTTATCGATTAACTGGCCTTCTCTTTCCGGTTCTTCAAAGCATTTTGAGGATAATCTCTTAAAGCTTGCATGGAGTATGCACTCATTCAGTATGTTATTTCATTTACTAGGTATAGAATGGATGCTCCTCACTCTTGTCTAAACCTTGTCTTCACCAAAGATGCCTCCCCCATAAATATAATCTCTCATCTACCCCCTCTAAGGAAAAATGATCACACTCTTCTTTTCTTTAAAATCTATCTTTCCTACGCTAGAAAGCTTATTCCAATTCTTTAAATATAATTAATGAAAGTATTAAGCAGTTTGTTCCTTTCAGGATTTGAGTTCATCCTCGACCTAAACTTCCCAGGTATATTGTCCGTTCTATTTAAAAACAATTAAGTTTTCTTCCTATCAAAATCAGTTAAACTCCCCTGCCTTCAATATGCATATATATCTGCTAGGAATGACTGCGCTCTTAATTGGAGCCACAAAAAAACAAAAGCTTTTTTTAAGTTTAAAAACGATAGGGAGATTCTATTATCTAGAATTTTAGCTTGCAATGACTTTAGAAATTATTTTCAATTAGTTTTTTAGATATCTCCTTACTGCCTATTTATTCTGACCCCATAACTATCATAAGGCCCTTTACCTTTAACGTCCTCATGTGGTCTTTCCTAGGGTTTTCAGGAATTATACTAGAATTCTTTCCCATCATTTAACTCAAATCTTCATCTTTTTCTCTTCTCCCGGTCGTCTCGCTAGTATCTGGAAATCCTCATTTATTAGGTCGATTATAAATCGGACTGTAAATTCGAGGTCGAAAGTTTCAGACCAATTAGCATATTATCTACACCAAGTAAAATGGTGTAGAGGTTAGTTATATCTTATATTCTCGACTACATCACTAATTCCAACATCATTAACCCAGCTCAGCACGATTTATGCTCCACTGGTCCTGTTTTACTAACTTAATAGCTTATACCAATAGTATTTCTTCCATTCTTGAATCTAGCTCTTCAGTTGATGCTATTTACTTTGACTTTGAAAAAGCCTTTAACAAAGTTCCTGATGATCTACTTTTAATTAAGCTAAGATCCCTTGGCATCTCTGGCTCTATTTTATTTTAGATTTCTGATTTTTTTTCTAATCGCTTCTTTAAGGTTAGATTGAAAGCTGATCTTTCCTCTCCATGCCACATAACTTCTGGAGTCCCTCAAGGTTCGGTTGTTCATTCCCTTTATTAATGATTTACTTTCCGTAGGGAGGAAAATTACAGAGTAATCTAAAAGGAGAAAAATAAAATAAATAAAAACATTGCAAATTAAGATAAAAATTCAGAGAAATAAAGTACAGGATTAAATTAATAATTAGAATAAGTATGCAATAAAAAAACAAATAAAAAGTAAATATTATGAAACGTAAAAATGCGCTAATAATTTTTAGAAAATATAGAAAAATATTTTAAATAAAAACACATCTCTTAACGTGCACTCAAATATAATAAAAGACAATAAATTTTTAAAATGTCGTGATTAAAATTTAATTACGTAATATATTGTTAAAATAGTTTAAAAAAATATTTAGTTCTAAATTTTGGTTAAATACAGACGCAATAATTATTTTTACAAATATACATTACGAATTTATTTTATTTCGGGATTTCAGGATTTTTCACGAGTTGAGTAGGCCAAAACACCTTCTAGTACTCGGTTCTTAAATTGTTTAAAGTTTTCAGGGGGGACTGAAATGGATGGTAAGGTAAAGGGGGATTAGTCACAGAAAAAAATTTGAAATCAAGATAAAATTAAGGTAGATAGTAGAAGTTGACAATTATAGAAAACAAGCAAAAATTAATAAATATACAATAATAATAAAACAAGTTACGTATTACAATGCAAAAACACCTCAATAATCCTTAAAAAAAAGAAAAGAGAAAAGGATGAATAACGCTCCAATAGACGCGTAGGGTGACGCGCGCCTAACCTCGCGAGTGATATCTATTAATATCCATTAATTTAAAACAAAGAATATTAATTAATAAAATTACATTAATTAATTTTATGGGTAATAATAGTTAAAATTTAAAATTTATTTTATAAACACAAATTTAAATTGAGCTTTCAATACTAAATAAAAATTGTTCAGCTAAGCTAGTGTCTGTTGAAAATTGTTTTTATTAAATATTTAATCAATATTAATAATTAAAAAATGTTTGCATTATTTATTTACATGTGCATTTTTTTTAATTAAAAATATATAAATTTTGTTATTTATTTATTTTTTATAATAAAAAGACTAAATTTTATGGATAAAACTAATTTAACAAATTAATAATAAAAAATTATTTTTAATTAATAATTATTTTTAAAAATTATTTATTTATGTTAAATTAAATTATTACAATATGTTTTTGTGTTTATTAAAGTTTAACAAAAAACAAATAGTTTTAACGAGGGTAAAGAGAGGGCAACTTAAAAAGACGAACAATGTTTATTTCTTATAGTAAATTACTATTACTACTTATTATTATTACTCAAAATTGTTTTGGTATGTTTATGTTTTTGAAATAAATTTTTTTAAGGATTTAATATTTGTTTTTTAAGTTTTTTAATAATATGCAATATTTTTTGCTCTTTATGTTTCAAACTTTATAATTTAAGCTTGAAATAACAAATGTTTAACAAAAATTCTAGTTATTAAATTATTATAATGTAGATGTTTTTGATTTTGAGTTTTAAAAATTATTAATTGTAAAACTTTAGTATTTAGTAAATATAATCTAATGTCAAATAATAATTTATTTGACATGAGGTTTTTATGAAATAATATCAACATTTATAATTATTTCTAAATAAAAGAGTATTATATATTCTAAATAATTCATAAGTGATATTGACTTGCTGATGTAAAAATATTTCAAATCTAATTTAATTATATGCTACTATAGGTGAATATGCTTTGTTTTTATTTTGCATGTTTGATTTTTATTATTTGATTTTAGTGGGTAAATAACTTTGTAGTAAGTCCAGATTATTAATTGTTAGGAACAATACGTTTATCAAAATTTTATTACTTTACAATCATTACCATATAGTTTCCATGTATTTGATCATTCTGCCAAATGTTTTGCTCGGGCCCATGAAACATTCATTTCAATTAGATCTTCCCGAATAGTTCTTAACCAAGTTTTCTGTGGTCTGCCAACTTTTCTTTTACTATTTACAATTGTCCATTCCATTCCATTTTGTTGTCTCATGTTCTCTTTGAATTACGAAACTTTGATGTTATTTTTGCTGTAATTGTTATCTTATTGCCCCATGCTTATTTTTTAAAGCAAAAGGGTTTTGTAATAATAATACCAAATAGTTAATTAATATGAAGAATTATAAATAGATAAATGTACATAACATTTTTGTAAATTGCTAATTTTATTTGCTTGTTACTTTAAGTGCTTTAGTTCGCATGTCAACGTGATCGAACAAACGTTGATTTTAGTTTGTTTTATGATATTACATATATGGACAATTAGCTTAAGATTGAGTATTACTAATTAATGTGCAAATATACACGTATAAAATTTAATAGGGTATTTTAAGGTATACTTTAGTGAAATTGACTCCAATGAAGACTACGTAGCCTGGTTTCACTAATTAATGCAATAGGGTGGCTTGATAGAACAAGCAATGTTTCTTATTGACGAAGGTTTCGTGATTTTTGCCTAGTCGCAATTTCCCCTAATATCTAACGTCTTTACTGATTATGTGGAGTAATGAATAAGAACACAAAGACTGGACGGGAAAAACGTTTTTTGCCAAACTTTACAGGATCGGACTGCGGGATGAACAACGCAAACCAAGATGGAAACGAATGGAAGTTGGACGGACGGAAGTGTCTACCGGCGTGGAAATGGTATGCACCGTTTACGCATTCAAACAAAAATGTCAATATTCGAAGAATGTTAATTCCCAAAAATTTAATGTTAATTTTTGATGAAATAAAATAACATTGTTTATTATTTGCGACTTCGAATTATCTTCGTCGATTATTACCGCTACAATACTTATAGCATATGTAGCTATTGAGTTAAGGAAAATAATTTTGATAAATAAAACAAGTGGATTTGTTAAACTTTGTGAACATTTATCTCACTACAAGGATATCATTTATCACCCCAAGGCTATTGTGTAACTTTTTATCTTTGTTAAAGATGATGTTTGTTTTTATTGTGTAAAACAATAAAAATTAACTGTTAGATGTTTTGTTTATACAGAAAGTATATATATATATATATATATATATATAAACAATGTTTATTTTATTAATTATTTTTAACGCTTTCTGATTTATTATTGGAATGTTTTATATGAAATATTATTTAATATGTAAACAATTTAGCGAAACTAAATGAAAGTCAGAATTTACTTTCTATGATTAAATCTGAACGATTTGTATTCAATGGGATGCTAAATGATCCTGAGTATTTGAGTAATGCTTATAAAGTCTCAATTTCCAATGATGATGGTATTCCTGACTGTTCGTCCTCCACGTGGTGCATCCTGGACTAGGTGCCTATAGGCATGTAGACTAATAACAGCAGGGTCCGAGTGCATAGCGGTATAACTGGGCTTCCGCTACGACGGGTGGGTGGAAACATACATTCAGGATACTTAAAAGGTAGCCCTTGGGTTAAGGGAGATAACTCTTACAAAAAATCAGGCGGTCTTGTCAATCTTTGCGAACAGTGGCGACGTCACAAGGATGCCGTCTACCAGCCAAGAAACTTTGTTATTTTTCCACGTTTGTTACGCTTATCAAGCCATCGAAATCGATCGTTTATATGTCGTATACATATGGGAAATAATGAAGAGAGTGACTACGTCATCAACCAAAATGAATGATTGCATTCAGATGCGAGTTTAGTGTCTTAGTCACTTTGGTCACTTTAGGACCAAGATTCAGTTGGGTTTTTGGAAACTAACAAAATATTATTAAATATATTTCTTGGCATTAACGAAATGTTTATAATGGTTTTTAAAATATTAATAAATAATTTTAATTATTGCATTATTTTTAACAATTATTTGACTTATATTGGTTGAATATTTTATAAGAAACAATTTTCAGCAGGTGACTATTTATATGATTTTAAGTTGAATTTTTTCACCAGCATTTACATTATATATATATTATATATTATATATATATATATATATATATATATATATATATATATATATATATATATATATATATATATATATATATATATATATATATATATATATATATATATATATATATTATATATAATACATATTTTTTCATAAATTTTTATTGTTTTAAAATAATGATGATTTCAAAAATTAAAGAATTTATAACCAGCCAAATGAGGACTTATATTTAATGCCGGTGATGAGTATCGAACTCATATCCATCCAAGTTCGAGTCCAGCGCTAAACCAATTTTACTTATTTTCTCAACAAAAATAATAGAAGACGTAAACTGTGAGATGAATTCATTTCGTATATTCTCTTCAGTCACAAACATATAAAGAATTAGTATATATATATAATTATATGATGTAATTAACTTAACATTTATAATTATACATATTTACACATATGCAACATGCATATGTTAAGTCCACGCTAAATTTAATAAAGTTACAAATTGTTTTTGTGCACACAAAATGGGTTTTAATGTTTGAATGTACATAGATTCAAGTGTTTTTAACATATTAACAGTTTGAGTAGTTATCAACACTTTAAAGCAATCCTTAAATTTTACTCGATTTTTTGTTTGAACTAAGTGAGATAATATTGACAAAGTGCACCAAAGTTCATTTAAATTGGACTCTTTATCGATCCACTTGGGAATCTGTTCTTTGGCCGGTTCAGATAAGCGACTAGTTGTCCGACCAATATATTTGTCACCGCAACTGCAAGTCAACTGGTAGATACAGTAGGAGATGGAAAACATTGCTTTAGCTGTTTGTACGTTGGGCAAGGGTAGAACTGTTGTGGTACATAACATTCTCAATTGAGTCAAGAAATATGTTCTTTTAATCGCACTTTTAAGCCTAATTTTTAGAAAGTTCATGACGTTATTTTGTTTAAACGGTAGTTTTATAAAACACAATTTGTTTTTGTTAACAACTTTTTCTTTAGTTGTAAGTGACTTTAAATAGAAATTGATAAAATCTTTAAAATTTATATTAGTGATTAGAGTTTGTTTTGTGGCTTTTAATTTTTTATCAATAGTGTTACTTGAATAAATTATATGTACACGGTTAAATAATGTTTTAACTAGTGCACGTTTTTGTTGAATTGGTTGACCCGTCCAGGTAGGCTTGCAATAAATTTTACGTTGAATCAACCCGTCATTTATTTGTGTTAGTTTTACGTCCAAAAAATTGATTGTATCATTTTCTTCAAGCTCCCATTTAATTTTGATATTGGGATAAATGTTGTTAAAAATTTGTATTAATTAATGAATGTCTTGTTTATTGTGAGCAACAATAAATATATCATCAACTTACCGTTTGTATACAACCATATTTTTAATTGTTTTTTTGATTGAATTTTTAATTTTTGATAAAAAAAATGTTCTCTAATGTTGGTCCTAACGGACTTCCCATGGCCACCCCCTCCGTTTAAATATATGATTTACCGCAGAAATTGAATCTAATATTTTTAGTACAAAGTAGAATCAGTTCTTGCAGATATTTAACCGAAATTTTGGTTTTTATTTTATTTGACATAATGTAGTCACTTAAATAATTCACAGTTTTTTCTAAAGGTACATTTGTGAATAGTGACTCAATGTCAATTGAGGCCATTATTTTGTTCCGAACATTTAATGTATTAACGTAATCAATAAATTTAAATGTGTTTTTTAGATTATTCATATTCATATGTTTTTTTAACAGAATCAACTATTTGTTTTAGCCATTTGGCTAATTTATAATATGGCGAATTAACCATTGATAAAATTGGTCTAATGGGCATATTCTCTTTGTGTGTTTTTGGTAATCCATAAAGTTCAGGTGTAAGGCTACCAGTTGGTTTTAACTGTTGAAGTTTCGACTCATTAATAAAATTGTGTAACTTGAGAATTTGGAGTTAATAATTTATTTGCTTTTCAATTAAATTAATGTTGTCCTTGGTGAATGTAGGCTTGAATTTAGACACATAATTGAGAATATTATTTGTTTTTTGGATATAATCATTCTTGTTCATAATAACTATGTCGGAACCTTTGTCTGGTCTAAGAATAATGACATCCTTGTTTTGTTTGAGTTCTTTTAACGCATAAATGTGTTTTTGTTGTATGGGACACCGTTGTGATGATTGTGATATATTATAATGATGAGCCAAATCAACAAGTTTAGTTTTGAACCAATTGTTCTTATCGGAATTTGTTGTATCATTACTTCTTATTTGATTCTATAAATTTTCAAATTCAGCTTTAACAACATTAAAAAAAGTTTTGTTCGGTTTAATTTTGAAATTAATTCCGAATGGTAAACCGTGTGATTATTCACTGCTCAATGTTAAATTTGATAAATTGGTAATCGTGTTTGTGTTTATGTTATTGCATTCAGCGTCAAAATCAGATTGTAATAATTTGCTTGATAACTGTTTCTCAGTATCACTACGGGTTTTCTTTGTAATATAACTCGAGAATTGAATAAACTTGATTTGACATATAATAGATAATTGATTAATGATATGCAGCATCTTTGCGTGAGTGTTTTTGTATTGTTTGTGACTGAAGAGAATATACGAAATGAATTTATTTCACAGTTTACGTCTTCTATTATTTTTGTTTGGAATTATAAAGGGAACCCAATGCTTTAAATTTGCTTATTTTGTTTAAGATTTTAATCGTATATATACTTTTATTTTAGTTTTTTCTCGGTTTAGTTTATCTATATCACCTACCGAACCAATTTTACTTGGCCAAGAAGTTGTGCTGATTTGTCAAGTAAAAGGATTTCAATTTCCAATGAATTATGCCGTATTGTTTAAACGAAAAGATAAAATTATTTCCGAAAAATGCCAAGTATATGCTAAAGAACATTATTCAATGATTTGTCTGCCAAATGACAAAAATGCGCACACATTTAAATTGCATATTAAACGGGTTTCTTGGTCCGATCGCGGCAACTGGTCTTGCATCTATGCAGCTAATTTGACCGAAAGGACACTTGAAATATATGGTATGAATAAATTTTACTTTTAGTAGAAACGCTTTGATTTTGACATTTTTATTGTAGAGTCGGGTTTGTAACGTTTGTTTAAATATTTTTTGATTTATTATATAGTATTATGGTAATTACATTGGTCTGGGTTCAAATATTGAGTTATGTTATATTTTATTGTTTGTTACTTAATGTGATTGGCAAAGATGTTAGAAATGGAATATAATATTATTTATAAACGCTAAATTTAGAATTTTTAAAAATTATTGATAATCACCGTTGATATTTAATTATTATTTTTGATAAAATATATAAATGAATTAATACTATCGTTATATATGAATGAAAAATTATATTAAAGACACGTTGCAAACAGATTTAAATTAAAAAAATAATTAAAT
Organism: Cardicola forsteri; assembly: GCA_025895645.1. Taxonomy (NCBI): domain Eukaryota; kingdom Metazoa; phylum Platyhelminthes; class Trematoda; order Strigeidida; family Aporocotylidae; genus Cardicola; species Cardicola forsteri. The sequence goes on along the minus strand of JAKXYG010000602.1, from coordinate 20,766 downwards.
GCAAAATTAAGTTCTGTGTTTTACAGATATTTCAGCAGTGTTTTTGCATACATAACACTTTTCTATTATTTTTAAAAAGAACAAATAATGAAACGAAATAAACGAATGTTCTCCTTATATATTGTGACCTTGTCGCAGTTTGAGACGTTCGTTGATTCTTAGAGTTATACCGACTTGAGAAATTTCCTCCTGGTCACCCATTCTAGATAAGCCAAAAGGTACAATCTAAAGTATATGACCTACCTACTGTTTTACGGCAGTGATTTGGCCAAACATGTTGGTTAATTATTTAATTTGTGCTATTGTTATACGTTATATTGATTGGCAGAATTATCTCAGTATATAACATGTATCTTATATGACAGTTTTGCAAGGTCATTTTTTAATAGTGTTCACCATTAATAAGTAATAATAATAATCACATAAGATACCTTTTTTGTATTTTTTATGAAGTACACAATAAGGAATTTACGTATTTTATATTTTACTTTTTTATTTTTAAAGAAATGGCATGAAGCACATAAATATTTAGTTGTGTGTATATATTAATTTTGCAGTGTAAAGTAACAATATATTAGTGATAGCGTACTGTTTTGATTATATATTCATAACAATTAATACTATTATATTCATTTCAACGTTTACTTTAACAATACCAATTGTACCTCTAAAAATGTATACAGCACATGTTGTTTAATTATTATCATTTGTATGAGAAAATTGGAGACAATAAATTTAGGATAGATTAATTAAGTGTTATATTTTAGGTTTGTTATTTACACACACGTGTCTTTGCGCACTCATTTAATAACAAGTATTTTTTGTTTTGTCTATATACGTGCTATTCTCATTTTATTTTCAATAAGTGGGTTGTATATATATATATATATATATATATAGCTGCATTAGTTACAGACTATTAGTGTTGTTTATACATGTTTTTCTTCTTACTCAATGTGCATAAACGCATAGTTTTTATTGATTAATGGAATGAAACTGGTTTTTAGAAGGTAATACATTAGACCGTGAAAAACAAAAGAAAGTTTAATCTTTTGCCTTAATTTACTCTGCTTATCTATAAAATGGAATATATACTTCTTATTTTTACTACATTTTTTTCAAAATTACTTCTGAATTAGATAAAATTAGAATAAAATTAGAATAAAATTTGTGACTCATAGTAAAACATTTGTTTGGGTCAGGGAAAGTTTTCAATTTTTGAACCAACGGTATTTAAAAATAATAAATAGCTCCACTTTTTTGTTCCGACTATTCTGCATTGAATAATTATTTATATTCTACACTTATCACATATTATACATTAAAATTTAGAAGTAATTGTACAATTTTTGTTGATTTAAGCGCATTAGTCATTCCTTTTGTAGTTTGGCTTTGTGTGTGTATGTATGTAAGTTTATTTTGTTTAGTTTTTCTACTAAGTTTAATCATTGGTTTTGTCTTTTTTATAATATTTTAACTCTATTATCTTACATTTCGTGATGATTATGGGCTTAATATAAGCTACTTTTATTAAGCCTAATTTAAGTTTTGATATATTTTGTGGTACACGAATGTAAAAGTTAATCGCTACTTAGGGTGTACTCGATTATAAATGAGAAATATTAACAACATTATCATAATTATATATATTAGCTCCAGCCAAATTAGAAAAAATGAGCGTCACAAATCTGAATCTACTCAATTCCTACGAGGACCGTCACAAATCTGCGTTGTCTGCAAAAGCATCTGATGGAGAAACACTGTCCAACTTGTTAGCTTCCCAACCACTAGCTTTGGCCAGTTTGAATCCATCGTTGACGGTTATGAATACGTTACCGAGTCAACATGTCGGTTTGGGTACCCGCACAAATCCGTACGATTTACGTCCAGGTTTGGGAATCCAATTGACGTGCGAAACCACTTGTGGACATCCACAAGCTAATATTAGTTGGCTGGTCATAAATGAGGCAAGTTCAATTAATGCTTTGTTTTGCTCAATGGAATTAAAGACTTTGTGTATTAATTTAACTTTTTCCAAACGTTTATCAATGTGATTTTCTTTTTGAGTGTGGTAATTATTCTGGTCACTAATCTCCCATGTCCTGTGTGATTAGGATAGTGAGTCACGACAGCAAACTTATGACTAATTATGTTGACCGTACATTGATGCACAGACATATGGTGAGGACACACGAAAAGACAGTTAAGTCAATAGTAAACCGAAATTCAATATGGGAATGATCTATTTCCGGATAGTATTTTATAAAGTTTATAAAGCTGTACATTTGTGTATAAAATTTACATGCGATTTAAAAGTAAATGAAGAAATCGGTATAGTATATAGTAGATAGAATGATGGCAAAAACATTAACATTTGGTGTATGGACAAATTGTATACATGTAATAGTGTTTATTATGAGAATTATTTACATTGCTAACTGAATATAAACTAATATTGTTTAGGATATTTTGATAATTTTTTGATAAAATATGTAGAACATACAATACGTTTGTGGTTGTATATGCATTATTAACATTATTACGTTTATATAAAATGATATATTGAAGGGTTCTTCAGACTATAGTACGGATTTTTGCCTATATTTTGTTATTATTAAAATTAAAGTTAAAATCATGAAAATAAATTAAATTAGCTGTGTTATTATGTACTGAATGTACTTCTATTGAGTTATCTAAGCTAATAAAGACAATAACAATAATAATAATAATAATAATAATAATAATAATAATAATAATAATAATAATAATAATAATAGTGATTTAGGAAACAAGCTTTAAAGTGGTTTTTTAAGCAGGGTTGACAACACAAATGTATTTTCAGTTTTCACTTATGAAACACTTATTTGAAACATAGTATGTAACATTTGCACATTTGAATCATCTACAACACGAACAAATGTCATACATTTATGTAAATTTGAATCAGTGTAGACAGTTTTGTTGGGTTGGGACAATTTTAATTTGTCTAGTGTTTTATTGATTGGTCAGATTGAAAATGGGTCAATAGTTAATGACAAGCGCATTGTGTGGTTATTTGGTCAGGTAATACGCACAAAATTAAGATAGTTTTAAAAACATAATAATTATTATTATTACCAGTTTAAATGTTTAGTCGTATGTTCAGTTTATGACATATTTTATACTAATGTACTCCAGTAATAATACTATTGTTATTTTATTTATTATCAACATTTGTATTATGTTACGTCCAGATTTTTTAGTTCTGGATAAATAGTCAAACTGACACGCATTTGTGTTTTTTTCTTAGGTTTATTATTCGAACATTTTAACAGTAAGTAATAAGTTAGCGAAGTCAAAGAAGAACCTACATTTAGTGTTAGTGGTAACTATATAAGTACTATTTTTATAAGGTTAACTATATTTCCATTTATGCAAAATAGTTTAATGTTTAAATTGTTAGTGTGCATAAATAAGTTTTAATTAAACCACTTCAGTAACTACTACTAATAATAATAATAATAATAGTAATAATAGTACAACACAACAAAAAAAACAACAAAAGTTAGTGGCAATGCCACAACTTCATTAGTTCCAAATTCGCATAGCATCTCTAACAATCCCCTTCCATTGTTCACGATTTTCGGAGGCGTGTAGGGATATGTCGGTCCATCGACTTAGCCATTGTTTCCAAAATAAGGTGCCGGCCAAAATTGTGTAAAGATCGTCCCGAGCAGCATCCATCCAAGTACGTTTTTGACCTCCTTTCCTCTTCTTCCAGTCGGTATTTGGACAAGCCAGTGTTACGATACGTGAGATTGCATCAGGATTTCTACGAAGCACATGTCCAAACCAGCGCAATCTTCGTTGTCGCGATACCAATGAAGGAAGATCATGAAGTTGAAGGTCATTTCGGATTTAGTGGTTACTGATCTTTTTCGTCCAATCTCTTGATACGGTGGATGCAAAATGGGTGTTGTGCCAAATGTATCTGAGACATCTTGCTTCAAATTTATCAAGCTGCTTGATCTTTGACCCTGTAAGGGTCCATGTTTCAGCTGCGTACAGAAGTACTGTGCGAACCAGTGAAGAGAAAATGTTCATCTTTGTTTTTGGGTTGATGGACTTACGTCTCCATAGTGGATCGACAAGCTTTCCAAACGCAGCAGCAGCTAAACAAATTCGACGATTTACTTCATTGGATGAACCACCGTCAGAAGTAATTAAGGAGCCCAGATACGTAAATTCTTTTACATTGGGGAGAACAACATTATTTAATACAATCCTTACATCAGGAGCGTGGGACGACATGATAACTGATTTTTTTGGGTTGATCTTCAAACCATATTCACCGGAAACAGTCACGAGGAAATCTAATGCATGCTGCAACTGAGTTTCGTTCTCAGCTAGAAGTACAGCATCATCAGCGTATTCTAAGTCCGTAATGGGCCTAGTACCAACGAACACACCTTCCATTTGTACAGAGATCTTGGCAAATATAGCATCAATTGCATAGTTGAACAAAAGTGGAGCAGCCACACAGTCTTGACGGACACCACTGCAAATTTCGAATGGCTTTGTAGTAGATCTGTTGCAATTGCGGATTACAGCAGTTGAGTTCTTGTACAAAGCACGTAGAAGATTTACCAGTTTCAGAGGTGCTCCATCACGTAACATAGCGATCCAAAGTGCTTTTCTGTTTAGCGAATCAAAAGCTGAAGAGTAGTCAATGAAGGCTACATACGTAGGGCGCTGAAACTTTGCCCGAAATTCAAGTATGTGTCGAAGCGTATAAATTTGATCGACGCATCCCATACCAGGACGAAAACCAGTTTGATTAAGAAGAGTGGTTTTCTCCCTCTCCGGGCGGAGAGGGAGTAATAAAATAATAATAATAACAATAATAATGATAACAATAAAATTATAATTATAATAATAGTAATAATAATGGTAATACTAATAATAATAACCGATTTCGGATTTTGATGCTTGGATAGTTCTCAAACCTCAAGTTAGTTTTATTCGGTAAAGTAAAAGCGGATTAATTCTTTTGTAAGAAAAAACATTTAAAATGCTTACTGATTCGTGTGATTTTAATATAATAAAGCAATTTATGGATTTAGGCATCAATTTCCAATTATCTGCGAATATATTTCTTTTCCATTAATCAAGTATGAATAATGTGTGAATAACGAGTTTTGTATGAACTATATGCTAATTTTACTACTTCTTATAAAATACTGTAATTTGTATTATACATTTTTCATTTTCAGTTTATTCTAAAATGTTACATCTGCGTGATACAAATTATTTTCTTTTTTGTACTCTAATCAACTTTATTTGTGTTTATTTTGGGTTACAAAAACAAATTAAGTTAATTTCGTTTGCACACGCTTTGGAAACAAACAAATCTAAATGCATTGTGGGTGACTTTTTACACGCACACGTTCGGTCACACGATATGCTATTCCCAATATATACACATACATTATTGCATTTGGCACTAAACATTTAACACCAAAGTCACTATTTCACAAAAAAAACGTTTATATCGTAACTGAAACAAAGAAAATGCTTTGTAGACATTATTCCTAAAATAAATTTCTAAATTGTTTATAAATGAAATAATCAATTTAATTTTGTTTGAGATATAAAGACTATTATTTTGTTTGCAGTTCATGGTGTACATAAATTGTTTTAAAACTTGTAGCGTTTTTTGATACTGCATATTTAATATTCTAATTATTTATTTCAACCATATAGGTAATTTATTTAAAGAATTAACTTAAATTTATTAAATTTTTATTTGTTTTCTTATTTTTAATAATTAAAAAACTGTTATACAGTGGAAGATGTTAATTAAGTAACTAAATATATATTCAAGATTTAGCTTAACGCTAGATTGATAAAAACGGGTGATAGGTTAAGGAAACTAACTCTTGATTTTAAGGTACAAAATCTTTTTGTCTAATTTCTTACACAATCAATTATTTTCAATTTTATATTAAGTTATTTTTAAAATTAATTAATTTGTTATAAATTATAGTTATCTGGTGCACATGTGTTAGTTTATGTAAACACTCACATTTAAATTAAGAAATAACATTTTTCTTTAAAATTATGGCATAATTATTTTTCTTTGTTTATTAATTTTTTATATGAATCTTAACTATTATTAAATGGACATTTTAGTACAATTTAGTTAGAACCCATTAAAAGACAAATATTATTGTTTGGAAAAACGTTAATTAATTAGCTGTGATTCGTAAAATGTTAGCGCAAATAATTTATATCTGATTGACCATTATAATTATGTGGGATTGTATGATAATACACATAGGTCGATATATTGATACTCAACTTATTTTGTAGTTTATTTATTTATTTATATTTTTATTATTAGTTGATTGTTAACAAATTACTACACTGTTTTGCAATACAATAAAGCGAACAAATTTAATTAACTGCTGCTTTTGTTTTTTATGTTTATAGATTTATTTTGTTGAAAAGCTTTAACAAATAAGTACTGACTTTTTCTATTATTGTTAGCTTTCTATTATAATTGATATTGTTTGTGAGAACTTACAAATATAATTGTGTTGTTTATTGATTAAATATAGTGGACATATTTAATATTATTATTATTACTATTATTATTATTATTATTATTATTGCATTGTAAGCGGGATAACAGAGCACTTTGCACTATACTATTATTGTTATCTTTCGTGAAACATTCAAGCAGTATCAATGAAATAAAAATAAAAAATGGTGTATTTTTTCCAATATTCATATACGAATAAACATATCCAAATTGGACTAAAATTTATATCCTTTCATTTTCACTTTTTCGTTTTTCAAATCCAGACCATGACCAAATCGGTCCAATCTCCCAAAGGCTTGTTGTGGGCGCATCAAGTTAGTTACGATCGCTGCAACGATTCCGTTCAAACTGCCGAAATGACTACGACAACATCACGTCTGCAAATTCAGTGCACCCAAATGAGTTTGATTGGATTGAATCAGATTCAGTGTAAGGTGGATGGACCACAATACACACGGTTAATCTTGACGCGTCACGTGTACATTTTATGTCCAGGTATTGATTTGTATCTGTTATGATATTTATATTAGTTTAGCTACTTTAGATAAAGTAACATTTAGCACAATTATAAAAAAGACAGTTGAGGTTTGGGACTATAATATCGTTGTTTAAACAAAAAGGACTAATCAGTTTCCAACTGATTTGTAGATAAGAGGATCAGTTGTTGAGTCATTTGCGTCCCAATTAATTTTTTTTTGTTTTATACAAAATATTTTATTTATTTCCATACTATCATTAATAACTACTTTAATTGATATTTTAATATAAACTAACGTATATACCACATGATACGGTTATTATAAAAAACATTATCACCACGACTATCAATACTACTGTTAATGTTGGTGCACTTCAAATTGTGCTAATTTAAACCCTAACTTTGCTTTTTTTTGTAGGTAGCGCACTAATAATGAAGTTACCTTTACATTAATGTTTGTATTGAATTTTAATTATAATAAAACGTACCAAAAATTAAATTTAAATTCATTGATATAAGGTTCCTTTTATCAGAGAACAATGGGGATTAGTAGTACGTTTTAAGTTTGAATTTTCTTCTTTGGTTAATTTGCTAATGTTGTTATTTACCTATTTACAATTTCAAATTTTTTAATTTTATTTTAAAAAGTACCAAAGACTATATTAATTTATATTTAGTTAAAAATAATACTTGCTAATTGTGGTTTAAATTATTTGTTTTTACTTGAAAAAAATAGTAGAGTGCAATAAGTAATCGTTTGGATGGTGATAAAATTGTCAAAATCCTCAATGAATTGTATGAGCCCGATCGGTATGATCCGTGGTAGTTAATAAAAATCATGTTATAGTCTATGTTTTTAAAAGGATGGCATAAATTTTATTATAGTTTTAAAATTAATGTACGTTTTCGATTATGTAAAGTGCAAAATCCTTGATTTAAAAAATGTCACATTTATATGATTTTCACCAAACTGGTCAAAGCTTAATAACATTGTAAATGTTTTTAATTATCTTAAACAATAGTGCAGATGGCTTTATAAATAAAATCCTTCAGTAAAAAATTAATTATGAAACTCAAAAATAATACCACAATATTAGATTGATAAACGAAGGTACTTCAGGTACTCCAGGAAATTATGAAAAGCAATGAATATGATCCAAGATGCTAAAATTATATAGTTTTTATAATTTGTATTGTTATATGTATTTTATAATAATTTATTTTGAAGCAACGAATTCACTTATTTTTTTAATTTTACAAAAATATTTAAATTATGTTTGTTTGGTCCAGGTTAAAATCTAATTGTAATAATGATGGAAAATGTTTGTTTTTATGTAATTTTTATTGATACTGAAAGTAATATTTGAAGAATGTTTTAGTGTAGTTTGGGATGTATCTAATGTAATTAAGTAATGTTATAAAATTTAACCAATTATATTGCATAGATTTTGAGTACGTTTTTGTTGTTCCATTGGTCAATGTTTATAATTTTGTATCAGTATATTTTAAAATAAGTAAAGTTCCAATTGTTGCAGAGTTCTTGGATTATTATTGAAAATTTAGTTTCAACTAGTAGTTGCTCATAGACAACAACTTCTTTTGATCAAGTTTATGTCCAATTTTCTGTTTTAGAATAAAACTTGAAAAAATCTGTTGTAATAGTTTAGGTACCATAAGTTTAAGACTTGAATTTGTGTACTTTATCATTTATTTTTTGATTAACAAATTCAGCTTAGGTTCTTTTAACTAGAGGTGAGCCATTGGGTAACAGTTATTATTATTATGATTATTTTGGTTTTAATTATTTTCCATGCTTGCATCAAATGAAGTACCCATATAAAATAATTAGAGTTTGAATATTTTATCACCGTTGTTATATATATATATATATATATATATATATATATATATATATATATATATATATTGTTCAAGAATTGTAATAAATGGTTTTAATTTGGCATTTTATTGTAGTGTATATTTTTTTAGGTTTTAATAATACTAGCTAGTGTATATAAATAACAATTCAACATAAATTATCACATGTAATATACTTGTTATATCTTTCTAATTTTTTGCTGATTGTGAAAATGTTTTAAAGTAGTAATAATGTATATGTATTCTCGACGTATAGCAGTGTTGAATATTCATATTCTTATACATTTTTTCAACAATATTATCCATACGTTTTGGGTTTTTAGACAAAATTGTTCCTCTTTCTTACCCAAACGAACTGACAAATGGTAAGAGTGACACAATTTTGGTTTTGTCTCTTTTGTCGCATGTGCTGACACACAAATAAATGATGTGGATGAACGTTTTAATTGGGGTTGGGGCGTACATTTGGCCCATGGGAATGAATGTTTTTGCATGTACAAATTTAGTAGATGTTTTGGAATGTCATTTTAAAATGCTATAAATGGAATTTATGGTTTTGTCAAAAATTTTAGTTATTGATTGAAATGGCAACTGGGATGCAAGTATTAATGTGCATAACAAAATGTTTGTGAATTTTCTAAATGTAGTCAGTCGTTGAAAGCATTTGACGGTTGACACTGTGTTTGAAGTTTGGATAACTTTTTGAATTAATTAATCGTTAGATATTTTTATTTGAGTACTTCATTGTTAAGAGTTAACCAAGATTTCACAACTGATTTAAAAACTGATTTGCTACCTATGTTTAGATGATCTTTTAAACACTTTTTAAAAGCCAAGTATTGACTCTGCTTAGATTGTAAATTAGAATTTTGTATACCAATATTTTCAATTTACTCTAGCACCTAAGACTACAAATTGCTATTACAGATATTAACTACGTATAAAGATAAACACATATTACATATTGTATATATCATTTTGTTATAATTTGTTCAATTACAGTAAGAAAAATAACATTTGACAAGCACTGTGACATTAATTTAGATATTATTAGCAACTACAATGCTTGAAGTTACATATGTTAGATCTATAATGCTGTTTGTCTAGATTTATGTAGATAAATGAATATGTTTTGTGTGGTTTTGTGTTAATGTCCAGTTAGTGGAAAATGTTTTTGAGTCATTTTAAGCAATTAATTTATATTGCGGTAAAGAAATGATGTACTGATTACAATATTTGCTACGTAAATGGAATCCTGGTGATTTTTATTAAAGTGAAAGTAAGGAGAAGTTTAATTACTGGTAAAAAAAACTGTTTAAAAAACTTGTATCTCAAAGTTGCAAGTTCAGACATTGATCTCACTGGTATTAAAATGATCACTGTCCCAAATTAATAATGTTTTGAGCCATTTGGTGGATGCGTGCAGACTCGTGTTTTGAGACCGGGGTGGTCTAGCGGTACATGGGCATGGGTTTGAATCCCATCGCCGGCACTAAAATGCGGGCCCACGTTCGGCTTCGCTGAAATGTTCACTGGTGAAAGATGTTTCTAGTAAAACATTCAAAGTAATAAACACAAAATAAAAAAATGTAGTGGGAAGTTTGAGTTATTTTATACATAGTAGTAGTATTTATTGCCCTTTATTTTACAACAGATTTTTTAGCATAAACATTAAAATAACTGTGGAATTTTATTCTAAATTTTTTAGATGGTTTCCATTGTCAAACTTAGTCAACTAATATATTTAGATTTATGTTTATATTTGACTTCTTAAAGTTGACTTAATATTTAAAATCTACTTTGTGTTTGTCTTAGTTTTAACATTTTAAAAATAATAAATATTTGACTTGTTTCATGATTTGTTTGCTTCATGCTTTATGCATGGACATACATGTTGAATGTGATTGCACATGGTTTTTGATTTTTTCTTTATTCAATTGATTGCCATTTTTGGAATACTTTAGGCGGCGAAAGAGCGATGCGACTGACAAGTGGTGAAGTAGTCGGTATTGCAGTTGGCATAGCACTGGCTCTTATTCTTACGTTTTTGGGCTGCATTGTCTTGCGAAACAACAACAACAAGTCATCTTCATTTGGATTTCCAGGACATATGCCCGGACAAAGGGTTTAACGTTCTTATCTCCATTGATAAACATTAAGCATTCAATAAAATTGTTGATGTATTGATGAATTAATGTACAGTTTTTATTATTCTAAAATTATTTTGATTTGCATTTTACTGATTTTTTAAAACTATATTTTATAAATTTGCGTACAACTGAGCTGTTTATTTACAATTTTCCTGCATTTCGATTTTATTTAAGTTTTTTAAAATTTGATCATTTACAACATTTTTGTATAAATATGTGCCGATTACATGTTTTTGGTGGAAGCACATAAAACGCAGTTTCGCTATTTAATGTTGTTTTAACATAATTGTTATTCAAAATTTAATCGTGGTTATTTGTTTTATTTGTGTGTAAAAGTTGTAAAATAGGTTTATTATTAATGAAAACATTAAATTATTTTTAATTTATTTCAACACTTGTTTATGTATTTTGATATATGTTTATATAAGTTAGATGCGATTTGAATGTGTTTTAAATGTAAAATTGCTTCTTTTGAACATAACTTTTGCTTTGGGTTATTTTTTGAACATTTGGTTTATTTTTGATTTGGTTGCTAATCAATCATGTTATATATGTATGTTCATTTTTGATATTTTAATGGCTTAAACTTAACTTTGAACATAACCTTTTATGTTGCTAACACGAGCAAATTGTATTTTTATTGTTTTTAATAATTACAATGAGACATTTTTGGTTTTTATATACATCTAGATATTTGTCAGTACATGTATATTTATTTAATCATTCAGTTTTTGATTTAAACCAATAAAGTTTAAAATTGTATGGGATTTTTAAGTACATCCTCTAAAGAAATTCATGCAGTCAATAACGTAGTTATCCAACGTAAACTTTTAGTAGCCACATTGTATGAAAATAGTTCAATTTTATTGTACAATAATTCACTGCATATAATTCATTCATTCATTTTAGTTGGTGACGTGGTCACCTCTTCATTATTTCCCATATTTATACGACATGTAGAACGATCGATTTCGATGGCTTGACAAGCGTAGACAAACGTGGAAGAATAACAAAGTTTCTTGGCTGGTAGACGGCATCCTTGTGACGTCGCCACTGTTCGCAAAGATTGACGAGGCCGCCTGATTTTTTGTCAAGGTTATCTCCCTTAGCCCAAGGGCTACATATGGTATACGTATACCTTTAGATACCTTTTAAGTATCTTGGGTGTATGTTCGCACCCACCCGCCGTAGCGGAAGCCCAGTTATACCGCTGTGCACTCGGACCCTGCTGTTATTAGTCTACATGCCTAGGGGTACCTAGTCCAGGATGCACCACGTGGAGGACTAACAGTCAGGAATATCACCATCATTGGAAATTGAGACTTTATAAGCATTACTCAAATCCTCAGGATTATTAGCATCCCAAAAAGAAACAATTATAATTTTATTGATATATATATAATTAGTAATAAATAAATTATACATTGCACGTAAAATGCTTTATAATCAAAGATTGAGTAAAATCATTAACATAAAAAACTTCAAATTTGATAGGGCAAATCCTAGATTTAATAACCGGTGCATTCTCGCGAGTAATATTCACAGAGCAGGCAGTAGCGTCGCGAGTCACATTCTGCCTTGTTTGAGCTCTGAGAATGGTGTTTATTGAATTTGGTCATCAGTATCTGCCATGTTGACCACGGCCTTTGAATGATTTTTGTGAGAGTTTTGACCGCGAGTATATAGACCAGTTAGCCGCGGCCAGCTATCCTGGTGAGAAGGCGAGCAATTTTTAAACCACCTTTTCTAGGCCCCTCTCCCAGTGGAGCAAGCAGTACTGTCCCTAAATAAGGCTGCTTGGTGATAATACTCAGGCATTACTCAAGGCATTAGAAAGTTTAAAAAAGTCAATAATCTATGTGATCGCCTTTCTTTTGAACAACCTGATTCAGGCGTTTTGGAATGCGGTTGATGAGCGTGTTGATCTATTCTTGTTTCATCTCATGTTGAACAACAAACCGAATGCGTTTACGTAAATCCTCAATTCCAGTATGCTTATTAATGTTGCGCTTTAGCAAACTAAAAAATGTTTCAATAGCATTGATATCCAGGCTGTTAGGTGGCAATTGAGTGAAAGATAGCTTTTTCGATTTTAGCCCTCTCTGCTATCTAAATGTAAATATAAAACAAATAAAGTGAACTTAAATAAATTTGACGTTACCTTTCTGGACGTATGACATGGAGCATTGTTTTGAAAAACAGTACTAACCCCCGTATAAGTGTATTGCATTTCATAATGAAAAACATCCTTCATAATGAAACAAATTTTTTATTATTTAAGGTACCAGATATAATTCTCCATTTGATAGGTTGATTATACTTAATACCAAACCAATACATTACTTGTCGAGGGTGGGCTTTCTTTCTAACAATCGGGAGTGAATGTTTTTGAAAACTCGACCCACATAACACTTTGTTTTTAAAGCCAAATGGTTCGTCCCGAATCATTGTTTTATCGGCAAAGTAAACGGAACACCAATAACAAAGGTGTCGTTCACTTAATAGTTTACAAGAGGCTAATCTATCATCCTTTTGTTTTTTGGTAATAAATGGCTTAACATTTGGTGATTGTAGAGTTAAACCAGATTCAATTGCTCCGTTGCTTATTGTGGAATAATTAAAATTGTTTAAACTATTTTTTTTCGTTTCTGAAATAGGTTTATTATAATATTTTAATTTTATAACAATTTTTTGATCATCCGTATTGCTTGTTACAAGTTTTCTTCCAACATTATCATAATTTCGTGGATTTTGACCGTTAATAATCCGATAAATTGTTGAAAGGTTAACTCTGTATAAATCTGCCAATATTTTGGGTGAATATCCTTCATTTTTTAATTGTTTATTGTCACGATACTCATTTCAAAAAAAGTTGCTTAGATTTTTACTGTAAAATATTGATTTGTTGTTTAGTTTAAAGTAAAATTTAATATTTACCTAAAAAGTGAAAATAAAAAACGATTATTTAAAATGATTTAGATATTACATTAATGTTTTTAATAATGTTTTGGGTATTTTCTTAAAAATATTAAAAATTTCTTTTTATTTGTTAGAAAAGTTGTTGTGTGGCTTAAAAACCAAAGAATACATTATTTTTTTATATTATAAAATGTAATTAACGTGAATTTAGTTATTTGCTAGCTAGGAACAGAAAACATAATATGTTTTTACTTCTTACAATAATCTCAGAAAATTTAATTAATTTTTTATTACAAAATTATGTTTTGTAATAGTAACCAGGATCGTACCAAAATGCCTAAGCCAAATGGTTACAAACACAAGCTATCTTATTTATTATTTAATATTTTGTAGTAAATTAATTGTACATAAAACAATTTATTAAACCTAGAAATTAGTTACAGTTTGCATTTTTTAATATTTGACGTTATATTTTATGTTGATAATTTTACTCAATCTTAGATTATGGGTCAGTTAATATTTTATGCAAATTTTTTATTAGCTAGAATATAGATCTATATAATTATACTTGTATTTTAATTATTACATAATATTGTACATTTTCTAATCAAAGTGATGCCTTTTTTGTATGTTGTGTGATTGCTACAAATATTTTAGTTTAATAACTACGTTTTTAACAGTAATTAGTTTAGGATTTGTATATATATATATATTCTATAGTATATATATTGTATAGTTCTATCTTAGCTAACAAAATTCCAATAAAATGTTCAGAACAAAAGATGGTTGCAAAACAGATTTAGTAACTCTATTTTGTACAACATTTATTGTTGTTAAAAAACCTCCAACAACGTGCAAATTGCAAATGCTCATATTCTTTAAACATTACTTTAGCTGCATCAATAAATAATGTATATTTTTTATTTATTTATTATTTATTTATTTATGGTTATTGGCTTGGATACTTCAGTAGAAGTAGCTTTCAGCGACTGTCATCTCAAAATTTTTATTTAGACAAAAATTGTAATTGAAAAATGTTTTGGAAATAAAATATAACTAAATTATCTGCTTAAAAATAAATTATATATATATATATATATATATATATATACTTAGCGTAATTACTAATATACTGCAAAAATATATTATTTTGTTTATATTTTATGTAAAATTAAAAAACTAAACATTTGTGAAAAATATCTTACACTGGAATTTCTAGCATTTTCTTTACATATTAAATAATTAAATGTTTATTTTATTCGTCACGTTTTTAATGTTACTAAATTCATATTTTTATAAACATATTCTTGTGTTATAAATAATGGATTATTTTTACTTGGTTTATTTTTTTAATGTCACAAATATTAATATTTATCAAATATTAGAATTTTCATTATTTGCAATAGACAAAAAGATATGAAAATGTTACTGCAAATGACGTAGTTAATAAAGGTAAACTTCTCTTCAGCAATCACATAAATTGAAAACAAAATTTAGTTTCATTATACAATATATAATATTTTATTAATATTTAATGATTAATAATAAAACAATTTACATTAAATGTAAACTGCTTTATAATTTAAGATTAGAAAAATTTATCAACATAACATATAGCGTCAAATAGTAACAAAATACAAAGTACATCCAACCATTTTAGTTACTAAACACTACAAAATATTAAGTAATAAATGTGATTGCTTTTTGTAATCATTTAACTGAGGTACTGTGGTATTCCAAAGTTAGGATATTGATGTAATCTCATGTAATTTAAAGTTTAACAAAAAATTGGTTTAGAAAATAATTTCATAATTTGGATATGCTTATAAATATTTTGTTTCATTGTACAAAAACTGTTTGATAGCAATTTTCAAAACTACTTAAATGTTAACCCATTTTGCATCTAATTTTTAAAATTTTTATGCAAACAACTTAAACACAGTCAAAGTTAATTTTATTATTTAAAATTAAAGAAAATATTTTTTATTTTTATTTTTATAGATTAGAATAATTAAATGTTTATTTTGATAATTACTATAACTACTCTCGCAAGGTGAGGCGCGCGTCACGCTACACGTCCATTGGGGCATTATTTATCCTTTTCTCTTTTCTTCTTTTTTGAAGATTACTGCAGTGTTTTTTGCATTGTAATAGGTACTTGCTTTATTATTTTTTGTATATTTATAATTTTTGCTCGTTTTCAATAATTGTTAACTTCTACTATTTACCTTGATTTTATCTTGATTTTAAATTTTTTTCTGTGACCATTTCCTCTTTACCTCACCATCCATTTCATTTTTCCCCCTGAAAACTTGTGACAATTGGAGAACCGAGTACTAAAAGGCGTTTTGGCCTATTTAACGCGTGAAAAATCCTGAAATCCTGAATTACAATCAGGGCAGATTTTAATGTTCGTTTAACATCAGTTTTAAGGATTAGTTATTGTTCATTTTTAATAATAGGCTAATTATTATAAAAATTATGTAACTTCAACTTATTATCCACGTTAATATAGTAGTAGCTTTTAACATATGCCTTTTGGCCGACTCAGCCTTTCTAAATAAATATTTCTAAGTATATATAAATGAATTATTAAGTACTTGACATTATTTTTAATTCTCAATATTTATTTATACTAAAAAACAGTTGGACATAACAAATTAATTTAGATTTAATACTTTTGTAATTTTTTGCGTTAATTCTTGAAATGGTTGTATTTCCTTCAACCATTTTAATTAAAATTATATATATATATATATATTCTTGTTTTTTATTAAAAAACTAACTAATTTGACATTTATGTAATAGCTTTTTTTATTAAAAATTATTAAAATCTAAAATTTACTGTTAACAATTACATTATATGATGTGTTATGTTAATGTTTATTTTAAAAATTTCCCAATTTATTGCATTTTTGTTGCCATTTGGATATTGTTTATTGCATATTTCTAATTACATACTTGCTTTAACAAAGTAAAATTTAGGAAAGGGGTATTTAAATCAATAACAAATATTGTCCAATCACGTACTAGGTGTGTCAAGGCCATTGAACGTTAAATAAACATAAAGACAGTTTCCCATATATATTTGCTAACATGCACACTCATAATTAAAATTACAACCGAATACATTATTTCATTTCAAATAACATTTATCCAGACAATTTAAAATTCTTTATTTCGATATATTTGCAACATTCACTTTGCTTAAAGATTAAACAATAAAATGTGATATATCTTTGTGTTATTATTGAATTGTGTAAACGCTAGTTTCAAATATATACAAAATTAGTTCAAATTAAACATGTCAAAATTCATTCAAAATAGAATTTCTTCTTTGAGTGCTCAAATTTGCAACTACAAGCTTGAATTTGTGCCAGCCAAGGCACATGAAATTAAAGGATACGGACCATGTCCGTACTTTCGCGGATTTCGCATAGGTACACGTGATTTGGTTGAAAAGTCGGACGGATATATTATACCGTCAACAAGTTTGGCTTATCGATATTCCATCGCACGCGAATCTATTGAAAATCAATCAAATGGACTGAGACTTGAAAATTTTGATTGGCTTATGAACAAAAAAGTTACTTGTGGGTTTATGTGGATTGGAATTATTGTGTTGATTGTGGGTGTAATTGCCTTACAAATTGCTAGTTTTTTTAGATACACGAGACAGTAAGATTATATATATATATATATATATATATATATAATGTTTTATTCTTTGAATAAAAGTTATAGTACATTATTAATAGAAAATGCAATTTACTATACTAATAATATAAAACTTAAATGTCTAAGAGATAATGCTTTTAAGTAAAATGTAGTTTTAAATATGTTTCAGTTTATATATATAATATATACATATATTATTTCCGCAAGTAGTAACGTAAAATATTTGAAATTCGTAAAATTTTTGTAATGATTGAATAAATTATCAAATAAAAAAAATAAATTATAAAAATAAAACGTTTAATTAATATGTTTATTTATTCTAGAGATATACTATCCATCGGAGTCGGCTGTTTGAGCTCGGGGGTTTGTTTATTGTTTGTTACAATGTTTGTATTTCTCCACGCTCATTTAATTATTTATGATACTGCTATTGAAGAAAAGGTTTAACCTGAATAGAAACGGTTAGTTTTTGAAAAAATTATAATTTTTAAAATTTAATTAACACAATTTTTATATGGTTGATTTAACAATAAATATTTTATTCATATTGTACTACAAATATAATTTATATAGAAATGAGTAGCGTGCAATACTTCACAATATGTTGAATAGAGCTAATTAGAAAAAGATTGTTCAGTATGTAACTGGATTTAAACATAAAAATTGTAATTCCTACGTTACTATAATAAAGTTTCAAGTTGTTGTTGCTGTTGCTGAGAAGGATCGAAGTGTAAAACAGAGCAATCTTATCTGTGTAAAAGATAGAATTGCTACAAAAAACAGCAGAAAAAATGACTCTAAAAACAATTAGGTGTAAAACTGAATATCCCACTTAGAAATGTTTACTTGTGTTTTTCAAAGAATGAAAAGGATTCGATTTTCTGAAGTATTTAAAAGAATCGTAAAACATTTTCTTTTGTTTTTTATAAAATCGTATATTATTTTTATTATAAGGAATAAAATATATTTCAAAGTTTGACAAAGCCGTGATATTTAACTTTTTATTTGTATTTACCTCTAGGCAATAAATTGTTACAAACATATTTTATACAATATTAGAAACACTTTGAATTTTATAAAGCAAAATTATTAACGTTATTATTTATTAGAAAAATTACAATTTATTATCAGAAACATGAACTATACATTATTTGTATTTTGTGTTTGAGTGAACTAAAACTAAACGACTTTTGTTCTGAAGTGTTTAATTAGTTTATTCTTTATATCTTATTATGCTATTGTATCGTTTTGTTTTGACATCCGTTTTTCTAATTTTTGTTTGTACCTTGTTGGTAATACAATTTCCTACAGCGCTTTTGGATTTTTATTTTTAATTACTAGGTAATCAATAAAAGCATTATATTAAACTAACATATATATATATATATATATATATATAACGCTCAAAAAATTACTAAAAATAATTTTTTTATTATCAATATAATGGTTTACAAGAAACATTTTTAGCAATCGAGGGCCCAAATTTACTGCCAATAGTACCATTTAAACTTATACCTAACCACGTTTGAGTATTACTAGACCACCCCGGCACATAACCAAAGTATAACTTTTGTACCAACAGCATAACATAAATTTCTGTCACATAGAGACATCCTTAACCACAACATTTGTAATTTTTTCCAAAGTTACGTAAACAGTAAGTTGGGTACTAGCGAAGTGAGATGGAAAGGTCAAGGTCATTTCAAGAGTGGAGTACATCAATTTTATATTCCGGACATGAAGAACATCATATTTATGGAGTTGGCATTATGTTGAGTAAAAATGCTGTTAAAGCTATGATTGGATGGAAACCCGTGAGCGACCTTATCATTTCAGTCAGATTCAACACCTGATTTGCAAAAGTAACAACAACAATGCCCCTACTGAGGCTACTGAGGAGAATCAAAAAGATATATTTGATAATCAATTACAAAGTTTGTTGGATGATGTGCCAAAAAGAGACATCAAAATATTAATCGGTAATTTTAATACGAAATTAAACAAAGACATATAATTACAGGCTGTGCAGCAAATGTTCTGGGTAGAAGATGTCGCTCTACAAAGAAACAATGGATTTCATCAGTCTCCTGGAATTAAATTGATCTCAGAAAGAAAACAAAATTAGAGAGAGATTAATCTAACAATCCTGTTATCTGGAAAACATTTAGTGGTAAGTATAAAACTTTAGATAAACAGGTTAAAAAAGCTGCCGCAAATATAAGAATGATTGGTTAGAAAGCAGATGCAAAGAAGAAGATAAGGCAGCAGCAAAAAATGATTCCAAGACTCCGTGTAAAATTGTGAAACAACTGTCGGGTGCTAGAAAGAACACCGATATTCCAATTAAAGGAAAAGATGGTCGTTTACTTCTAACAGATAATGAGTAATCATCTAGATGGGTAGAGAATTTTTAAAGAAGTACTTAATCAAATGATATGAATGTGACTCAAAATCCGAAAATATGTATTGATGACATTTTTATAACTGAGGTGATTTATGCAATTCAAAAGTTGAAAAACAATAAGGCAGGAGGACTTGACGAAATAACTGCAGAGATGCTTAAACATGGAGGTAATGTTGTAGCAAGTGAGCTTGCTCATTTATTTAATGTTATATGGCATAATGAACAAGTTCCAAATAATTGACGGCAAGGAGTAACTGTTACTTTTCTCAAAAAAAGAAGTCTAAACGATTGCAATAATTGGCGCGGAATAACCTTATTGTTTGTTTCTGGTCAGTTGTTTAAGTAATGCGGAAGAAAAATATCTTCGAGAACAACAAGCAGGTTTTTGAAAAAGAAGAAGTTGTATTGAACTAATACTGACCTTCTGTAATATTAATGAACATAGACAAGAATTTTAGCAATCACATACAATCAACGTGCGGCCCCGGACATATAAGGGCACATGTTAATCTCCCCGCCTGACATGGTCTTCAGAACGGGTCACACATCACATCCAGATTCAAACATTACAATTGAAACAACTCGTCTGAAATGACCGCAAGCGGACAAGAGACCACCATCTGAGCATTAGATAGGATAGGCACCCCGGTTTAAACAAACAAATTATCCACTAAAG